>JAVJGJ010000032.1:1704797-1744213 GCA_035590215.1 Microhierax caerulescens | reverse complement strand
GCCCCTTAGGCCCCGCCGCCCCCTCGGCCCCGGGAACGGGAGGGTGCGGCGGCCCTGCCGAGCCACCCTGCGGCTGACACGGCGCCAGCTCACGGGGGAAAACTGGCCTAGACACCATCACTGCTCCCGCGCTTCAGAGGCATTAACTTCCCAGAGGAGCCTAGGATAAAAAGGCTGGGTTGACATGACACCCTCCTGTTCCCCAGAACAGATGAGAAGGTTTCTCATCAATCTACTTCAAAAATAATCCCTCCGTTTCACATTGAAACAGAAAACGGGCCGCACTCGAGGCTCTTACATAAGACACTGCTGCCGAAGCCTGTTTGCGAGCGATTCAACCTTCACAAAAGACGGGAAGAAATCGCTTTAGCTATGGTAAACTGCCAGCAGACTAAAAGAATATGAAGCAAACTTGCTCTGGGAAAGGCCTTTCGAACGATCCTCCTTTGCTGCAGCGGCCGGGGCTGGCGCTTTCCAGCAGGGAGCCCCGGCGAGGGCCAGGCCCTTCCTCGCCTTCTGCCACTGCCCACAGACAAAAGGATGGCGCCCAGACCGGGACAGGATTAAGTCCCACTCGAAGCCTTCCTGCACGGCATTCACCAGCTGATCCCCATCTCGTATCAAGCTTAACCAAAACCCTCCCATTGATTCCTGTACACAGGCAGAAATCAGGGTTAATTCCAATTAAATCCATGGAGCAGCTGTGGTATAAACAACACGTGGAATCAGACTGTTCTGCAGCATCAGTTTCAACCTTTTCAGCTTTCTGTATTCATCAGTGCCCAATGAGGAGATGATGTGCCGCTGCAAGAGCGGCAGCTCAAACCATAAAAATTAAAGCAGTCACCCTAAAACCAGGATGCAGCAACATGCTAATTTAGTATAGACACTACAAGCCATCGATTCCATTTATTTCTGTATCATCTGTGTTTAGATGTACACATAACTGCATCAGGATCAATTTCAACTATAACTTGTGCTTATCACTTCTTTTACCCTTCCTGAGCATCACACAAGCAAAAATCTATCCCACATAAAGCTTAATTGAGCATGAAATGGGCCTGTTATCCCACACCTATAGGGCTAGAAAACTTACATACTTGTTCTGATTCTGTAGAGACGCTGAAAATAAAAGCACTGTCTCTTTCACTGGCTGACATCAAGGTCCCTTTTCTGGGATGCAGCTCAATGACACAGGAACAGCAGAGAGGTAGCAGACACACACTGCAGTGATAAAAATAAGTACCTTGCAGCAAAGCACTTCTGTGGGGAGGTGAGGATAACAGAGCTGAATTCTAACTGAAATAAGCTGCCCTGTCTTTTTCCAAAGAAAGACCCAGCTACATAATGTGCAACCACCACGCTAAGCCTCTGCTCTGCTGAAAAACAATTTTTCTTAAGACTCCTGCTGCAGCTCTGACCCAGCACAACCCCCTGGAGCCTCCAAGAACAGAGAGGGAAGATAAATACAAGCTCCATCAGAAACTTCCAGTATTCATACTACAGCAATGGAGGTCCTGTGGATGGGTTCAGCTACAACAGCAAATCTTATTTCTACATTTCAGGTGCCCCTATTTGACAAACAGAAACATCAGTGCCGTCTGCAACTGCCCAGAGAGTAATGGGGAAAAATGGTTCAGAATTTTTCTGGAGCTTTTCACTATTAATGACCTCGAGTGTAATCTGTCATCCATAAAATTAGCCCTGCACTTGAAAGACATATGCTGAAAAAATTCTGCGTTTGTATATACACATACATGTAACATGTATATTTACATATTTATTTTAAGCCTGACATGTTACTTGCATAACTGCTGCTCAATATGCGGCATAATTTTATCTGGTCAGACCTCCACTGCAGGATGATTTCAACAAGTACTTTGTGAGTACAGATTTGTTTTATTGACTGTGTAGTCAGCACAAAGCAGGAGCCAGTTGTATTGTGTGCCATTAGCTTACTGCAGCACTCTCCACTCATGCGCAAAGCACCCACTAACACCCTTGCAAGAAATCACTACAGAGTATGTAGCACAAGCAGAAAGCACAGGGTCAGAAGAAAGCCTGTGCTCCAGCAGGAACAACCTTTGTAATTTAAACATCCTGGCCTGTCTTTAAGCTGAAATACCAATCTAATAAAGGAACAATGCTTTCTGTGGAGAGCCAAATGTAACATGAATTTCAGCTGTCATCCTGAGCAGTCTTAACACAAAGGACTCCAAGCCAACCCATTCTCAGAAATTGATAAACGTAAGCACACCGATAACAAGAAAGCATACCGTTTTAGAAATGGCAGCTCCCAATGTCATTACCATTTGCAATTCAGGCACAGGCTCTACATTATGTGACCTTTATATACGGCTTAAATACAAAGAACAGGCATTCAGATTCCTCAGCTAGTCTACATCCCCCTAAACTTACTGTTGTGCACAGTACATGTGCACCTGGGCCCTGGAGATGTTCACAGGCAACTACAGGGATAAGCAAGCACACAGGTGAACTAATAAATAGCGTGCAACTGCTTCAAGTCCCCAAAATAGGCAGCACAGACCCACCACGATGGGGAAAGAAAGGTTTTGTAAATTTGAAAACTTCTGTCTTCACTGATAAAATGTAACACACTACTGCCTTCTGCAGTTGATAGAACACTAGAAGACCTCATGAGACTGAAGAGATCAAACCATTTCATTTCAAAGCATTCTTTAAAATATATTGCGTAATTTGAGGGCGGGTGGTGTTTGGCATTATCTTCCAAAATAAGAAATGGCTCAAAGAAAGAATCAGCTACCAGGAACAGCATTTTCTCAGATGATTTTCAAAGGCAATATCCAGAGGTCAGACCTTTTGTATTTACTTTCATAAATAAACCAGATTCTGGTCTGTTTGTTTCTTAGATAATAGAAAATAAACAGTTTTATTCAGACTATCTGAAGAATGAATTCATTTTAAAAAAAAATCATTGGCTACTTTTTAATGCAATAATGTAATTCACAGACTGAGACTATAATCACTAAAATTCTGCCATAACCACACATCTGGAATTACTTCCTAATCGTTACGTTTATCTTTAAAGTAAACATTATTTTTTCAAGAGTCACTATTCTTCCATGAAGCATTCTAAGCTGTAATTGGTTTCATGTTACTCTTACTATCTAAGCATTGTCAAGAGGTTTTTATGCTGTTATGATTGAAGAAAATGTATTTTGAACAGCAATCCCCAAACGGTCTCATTTCTTATGTAAATAGACTATTCCCTGGCTAACGCACAGTTCAACCTATTGCCATTTTTCTGACAGTTAAGATAAATTTTATATGACTGAATGGCTGACAGGACAGAAAATGGGTAACAGACACTTCCATCTCTTGGTTACCAGACCACGCGGGTCCAGAGACAAGTACGAACACAACCACTGTAATAAAGGGAATGGTTTCTCTCCATTTCCTACATATCAGACACGTACATCAAAGAAACCAAAATTACAAACCACCTCCTTTCTGGTAGCTCTCTCAGGAACCAAGGCTGAACATGCACAGAAATAAATTCAATTACCCTTTCTGCAGGACTTCCACCTCCAGATACTTTCGCTCCTAGTGTGTACTGCTTCTTTCCTACTGATGACTTGGACCAGGGTAACCAGTCCAGCTCTTTAGCAACAAATACACGTTAGAGTAATTATTATTACTAAAAGGAGGAAAATCTAGTTACAATGTAACCAAACCGTGCTCATTCTGAGCAATATTCAGCTCCCTCCTAACAGCAGCACAACAGACATTTTTAACATTTTTTAACAGACATTTTTCAAAATGTCACTTTGAACTCATATTTAAGCTGGAGAAGGGAAATTTTTCTGAGCTCCCAGCATCCCGCCACATCTTGTCTCCCCATCAGGGCAAGTTTCTCACTTTAGCTTCCACAGAAAGGAAACCAGCCCAACCACAGGTCAATAGGGGCACATTTAAAGAAACTCTAGGCTGTATGCAAAACAACACACATATTCACACACCCCTAAAAATCAAATTCTGCAAGTATTTAAAAAATACTAGTTAGAAACTCAGAGCTCTACGTAACACCTGAATTGAAAAATGGAATCCTGAGCACAGAGCTTAGAAAGACAGGAAAACTTAACGTGCTCAGCCCAGGGACCATTGCTTCATGCTGTACGAACCTCAACACGCTTTTCAGAGGCAGAAGCTTCCCCTGTCCTCACAGGGCAGCGTGGGCAACACAATCGCTGACATTCTGGCTCGCTTCAACTGCTGAAATAATTGTAAAGTAATAAAGGTACTAATACAGCAAAGCTTTAACTCCCTTGAACGCCAATATCCTCTCTCTCTTGCATGCAGGGTCTGGCCCCCCACCCCATCTTTCCTTCGAGAACAAGAATCGCACCTTCTGCATTTTCCAGCCCAAGAGTACTCCATGTGTTTTGTCTCTGTTTTCCTGTTTGCTTCCTGAGTCAACCCACTTTCTGGTGCTGACTCCTCTGGCTGTCCACGCTCGGGATGTGGAGGCTGAGAGCTGAAAGCACCCTGAAAGCTCATAAGAAAAGGGCGGACAGGCTGTGCTACCAGGGAGTCAAACACCACAATCAGCGTGTAGGGCTGACAGACACTTCAGGAATGTACAAGCAAAGCAAGACTGAAGCCTCTTTATTCCCAATACAGGCTGGAAAAGCGTGCAAAGGTCGTTAAGATCATGCTGCCTGTCCTTCATGAGCAAGGTCTACTTCCCACAGTTCAGATAACCCATCATTTGAAAGCCAGAAACCAGGGAGTTAAGTGGTTTACAGGCTCTTATTTTTCTTCTGAGGTCCCCAGGATATCACGCTCTAGCTGGGAGACTGGTACATATTACATAAGCACTGAAACAACTTCAAAAAGTATTTGCACTGTTCACTGTAAACAAAAACAAAACTCACTGTACTGGAAACCCAAGTGTTTTCAGCAGGGGTGACTGCTGAACACCCGTGACCAACATGTGCAATGCACAGGACAAAGATTGAAACCGGTTCAGCAAATGCAGTGCTTATAACTAAGCACCCAGCATCCCAGCCAAGAGCACAGAGGAACTAATAACAACTGAAAAAAAAAGTTACTTAGTAAACCTGAACCACATCTCTGCTTCAAACCTCTCAGTTCCAGCAAGGATCATTAAAACCTCTAGACTGATTCTCTGCACATTTAAAGCTACAAAATGTCATCCAGTTTCTCATCCATTACCCAGCAAATCTGGACTCCAGCATTTTTTCCTGAAGGCTAGAAAAAATGAATTGACACATAGGGTCATCAGAGGTAGTTCCACCGAGCTGAGTATGCTACCCATAAAGTGCCAACATTATTTGAAAAGCTTCCTAAAACCAGAAAGGGGGTGGAGAGCTTCAGATTTGTTTCATCCGAATCAGACACATAATAAGAGTTGTGGGGTGAGACTCTAGGTTCCTGTAATTCCCTGTGGAGTGTCCCAGATTGGATATTGCCTCTGAACTGTCCTCTAGAGAACCCCATGCCCCTCCACCAACTACATGCAAACCATGAAAAGACTAAACCACAAAAAAAACTGAGACGTTTTAGGTACGAAGTGGTGGGGTTTTGAAACAAGTTAATAAAGAGGAGTACAAAAATCAAGCGGAACTGAATGTTGCCACACACAACACTTAAGGGCGGAGTAAGCAGCAAATCCCTTCTGGGACTGCCCTTCCTTTTCCCCTCCTCATCTGAAGAATGTAAAACACATTTTGTCAAGCTGCTGAGGGAGGTGGGGAGGGCTCTGGTAATCGGCCATCAGCATGTTTCTAGCCAGCAATGTTCTTCCATCTCTGCTGAAAGGGAAAGTCTACAGGGATCCAGAGACTGGATGGTGGCACAGTCTGCACTGACTTACACACAGAGGCACGCAACAAGCATGAGGATTGTGTTAATAGAACTCCACATACTGTGAATGCTAGTACCAGGCTTAAAGAATACCACCTCCTTATTCAGTTCTTACACAAAACACAGAGTACTCAACCTCTTTCCTCAGGTACTCATGGTTTTCCTTCAATGATAACTGCTGGGCAAGGTTTACACAAGCTGAGTCAGGGCTAAATGTGATTTAGTAGTTTTGTGAGAGTAAGGATCAGCTCAAGTAAGTCCATCACGAGCTAGTCCATGGCTGCTCAAGTGAGACCCATAGATGAATACAGCTTCACTCCATCTCACAAGTCACCTTTATATCCAGCGAGGCCAAAGGAGATGTGACTTGGCGCCCAAAAACTCCTGTCTGGTGGAACATCAGCTGTGCATTTTCTAAAACCTGTCATCCTATTTTCTGTTTATAATTAAGTCAATAAAGAAACTCCTACAGATTTCAACTTGTGCAGCTCTCGGTCAATTGCTTTTAACAAACACTTTCATCACCCTCACAGAGTCTTTCCTCAGTCAGTCAAAGGCAGCCTGTTGAACTATCAGGATACCTGGGAATGTCCTGCTATGCAAATGGCTTAGCTGGAAAAAACTGGGGGGCCAGCTCATCAGCTGTGCTCTATGGTTTCTCTCCCCACTTCTATTCCTGCATCTATCACTCGTTAACTTCCACATCCCAGTTAACATATCTCCCACCCACTTTCAGAAAAAGCTGCGTTTCTGCGTAGGGTAACCATCCAGAAGGTACCTTTTGCAAAGCCTAGGCCCCATGAAAATATACAAGTGCTAGTTTGTAAGTTTTAAATAAATCTGCCAAATCCACTGTTCTAACTTTGCAGACTTGTTCTGGTGCTTGACCATCCAAAAGCAAATGCAGCTGGTCTCTTCAAAACTGGAAAGTGACAAATGAGCAGCAAAATCAGGCACTGTATTTTGGACAGTGACTGCAGCAGCAACCTGAATGTTGTTAGGGCTTTACAAGACAAGTAATACGTGCTTGTGCACCTGTGCGCCCTGATCTGTGGGGTCATCTGTAAGGAACAGTTGGTATGCCAATACTTTTTTTGAGGAATAGGATTGTCAGCAAGCCAAGAGCCCTTCAATTTTACAGCCCATGTACTTACTTCACTATAAAACACTTACAGAGAAAATTTTGACCATGGAATTGCCTAGAACTTTTTGATAACTGAACTAACATAACAGGAAAATCCTGCTGATAGCAGTAAGTTAATATAAAGTGATTAAAAATACGAGTAGGCTGGATTAACAATACATTCACCATATATAATGCAAAGGGTTATCACAGTTGTAAGCTGAATGAAATCAACAAGAAGAAATCAACTGGAGCTGAAATCAAAGTCTCCAGGTCAGCTCAGTTCCTTCTGGAATTACAAGAAGGACCTTGCTTATGTAGGCTCTCGTCAAGATAACATTTATTCTTATACACATTTTAGCTGTAACACAATTCAAAGGTTTCATTGTTACAACAGAAGAGGCAAAGAAGTGAAAAGATGGCTGTTTCCGTATTTATGAATGGACACCTACCCCGGCAGATTTTACAAGATACGCCCATGCAGATAGGATCTGGTTTCAAAGAAGCATTCAGATTTCAAACAACCTTGTAAAGTCTCTGCATCTGAGCCTTCTCAATCCTGATCATGGAGCAAGGCAAAGGTGTGCATTCCAAACACCTCTAAAAAGTCCAGCTGAAAGTACCCATGGATGAGTATGTTGGGTCTTCAAGCTGGTGAAGGACACTTGGGACATCTTTGCCTCATGGTCTGGCAGGAAGGAAAGCTGACATATTTCAACAGTTATCAACAGGCTTCCAAAGAAACTACTAAAAAAACTCCTTCTGTAGTCACTGAAAATTTAAAGGACAATATTTAGTATTACCATGTTCTAGAGGCTATCTGTGGGTTGACCTTCACCAAAAGAATGTGAAAATGTAGGGCAATTGTCTACAGCGGTATTTACCTTTTTCTTCAGTGGAACAAAACAGAAAGTCTGTTCTACTATTTTTCAAGTGCTCATGCAGAACAGAGTTCCAGTAAAACCCAGTTAACCTCAGAAAGGAGTCTACCATTCTCTGGTCTCTACTCTCTCATGACCCAGCTTATGAGAAACAGAGCACTGAGCTTTGGAAATCAGCTGTGTGTCAGTGAAGGCCTGAAAATAGAGACGCACCCACTGCCTGAAGCCTCTCAGAGATTTGGTTCTTCTTTGCATGAAAGCATCACTGTCTGTGCTCAGAGAACAGCAGAAAAACCTTAATACCTCGACCTTAGCCATAACCCTGTCTTGGCAGGAAGTCCTGGGCAACCTGAATGCCCTCAGCAACCAGCACTGGTTATTTCAATATTGCTCCAGAACCGGTGCTCCAGCAAGCTGGCAGTGCCAGCTGGTGTCCAGCCCATCGCAGACCGCTGAGAGCCACCACGGAAACAGCACTGGCTGAAGTGCCTAACTAGCCTGTAACCTAAAACGGAATATTCCTTAGCAAAAAGTGTGAAACTCAGAAACCACCTGATCATTCAACAAGCACTGTGATTGCCTGCGTGTGACCATGTAATCTACGGACAGATACAAGTTTACATCCGTTCCATTAATTCGAATGAAAAGCGCTTTAGCCAAGCTTCAGGGGATGGGAGAGGGACTGGAGATGTTGCACAACATGCCTTCTTCAATCATAAAGCTGGAGCCCGAGGTTTCTACCTCACTCCTCACCCCTACCAGCAGGGGCTCATGCAGAAGCAATGGCCATGTATTATACATTTGCAACAAGAGGACGAGCATACTCCTCCTCCCGTGGTGTCTCCCCGGGAAGCTGAGATGCCATAGCTCTGACCTCCTTACAGGAGGAGGGCTGCCAAGTAAACAGGCCTGAGGACTCAGCCAGCCAACTGCTGTCTCTCTTGCACTTCTATTTTCCCTCTCCATTTCCACACCCCACCCTCCCTAGCCTTATTAATGTATCTTCCAACTTCTTTGAAAGTTAATAAATGCGCATATGTGACTTTGTGGCTGAAACCACTGGAAGTCAGGGGCACGGACCAAAGATACAGCCTGTACAGAGAACACAAAATGCTGTTTTCCAGTGCTGTTGCCCAGCTACTGGAATGCTGAAGTAAAAGGCACAGAATAAAAAAGGGGTCCAGCAAAGAATTACTTTTTGACCTAAGTGACACTTCAAGCACTGAGACGTTTGATGAACTGGAGCAAAACGAGAATGTAACAGGCTCTAACAGCTACTTCAAGCTAGAGAAAGACAGACGTCTGCAGGCCCAGGCTACCATGCTCTACGGATCTGGATGCACGTCCAGGCTTACTTGCTGGGAAGAAACAGGGTAACATGCAGGTCCCAGCCCAGGCGACATACGTTCTACCCGCAGATGAGTAGGAGTGAACCAGAGCCTCTGCCCAGGCTCTGCACCATTTTCCCTCCCCTGGGTCCTCGTGAGCTCCCGGGTTTCCTTCCCACAGGGAGGAGGATGCGACACCCACCTGGGTCATGCTGCAACACTGAGTTGAGGCACAGCCAGAACAAGATGCAGCTGTGGGAGGCTGAGCACACTCACAGCTTGGCAATCCAGGTGTGTCTATGAGGGAGAGGACACAAAAACAGGGAGTAACGCCAAGATACACTGCTTTACAGCTAGACAGACCCCCTCTGCACTGGAGCTTTTTATTTACAGGCAGAGAAAGGCTCTTTTGCTCCCAGCCAAGGACAAACTCATGAAAGACAGACTGGGTACAGGCAGCCCCCTCACTCCTTGGAGGTGCCGGTGAGGGGAGGCTGCTTGATGACAACTTCCAGGGCAGGAAGAATGAGAAGGAGCTGTTTTGGCTTTGCCTCTGAACTGCAGAACAGCAGTGGGAAACCGCACCCAGGGAGACGCCTAGGGAGAAAAGGATGTTTTGTTGTGTAGGCTTTTGTTCTGGGCTTTGTTTATTAGTGATATTCCACAGCCAGAGCATGGAAGCAATTTAAAGGGCCAGCGTGGAAGAAATAACCTGCTACACAGTCAGCAGGTTTTGAATTAGCAAACAAACAAACAACACAAACCAGATTCTGGGGGTGGGAATGGGGAAAGATTTGCTAACACATTTTGTAAGGCATCAGCAGCAGGCAACATAGCTGAAGCAACAGCTGGTTTCAGCAGCACAATAAGCTCCAGCACCAGCCCACGAAAAAGCAACCCCAAAGGCTAAACACCCAGAGACTCTCATTAAGAAGAGACTAAGACAGCACTAGTTACTCCACAGCAATGCTGAGATGATCTATCTGCTCTCATACCTGCAGTCGGCCCAAGTACCAGAGATTCCTGAGACCTCCCTTGCTGTGCTTACTCTCTAGTTTAACCAGAGATGCTTAATCAGCCCAGTGAGGTCTGGGCAAAGAACCGGCCTTAGTAAAGAATTCTTTTTTGGACGGTGTGGTGGTCCCATAGGAGACTCATCAAAGATGGCTCCAGAACAAGCATTTCCTTCAGATGTTGAAACCCAAGCCACAGCCAAGATCATGCAAAGCTTTGCCTTTTGATGGCCAAACTTAGTGGAGCACTAGAGTATGTTATAAGCACCATCTGAATTCTAGCTGTTACTTTTTAAATGAAAATAAAACCAGAATTACTAACAGAACGGGACAACTTTTGCTCTGGTGAGATAATGTGAAGACAGTACTTGACTGCTGGTTAGGAAATGCCAGCGTTTCTTTGAATTCAGAACTGACTGGAAAGTGAACTGAGAAATAGAGCACAGCAGTTCGATATTAAACACCCTACTTGAAAACACACATATTAAAAACTGTTCTGCAAATTAGCACAAACTGTAACAGTTTCAACACAAGGCGGCCAGCACACCCACCAGTGAAGAGCTGGGAAGAAAGAGCAGTGCCCCAGTGCACCTACACACGAAGCCTCTCAAGCTGACTACACCCTCTGCTCCTCTTCAGTGGAAAGCTATCAGAGTATTGTATGATCTTTAAAGTATTCTTCTCAGAGTCCATGATTTTTCCTTCTCTCTTTACAAAGAGCCTACAATTTTTTTATACCAAGACATTGGGATGACAGGTGCCCCCAGCAAAGCCTTGGTCTAGGACGGGGCGTGCCAACAACACACGTGTGTCTGCTTCAGCCAGCAGCAGCATCCTCACTGCTGTGAACCTCGCAGGCGCAAGCCCCGACGTGTACACACAGAGCCCAGCGAGCGCAAACGCTGCCTGCAGCTGTTGCAGCACTGAACTCAGGACTTATTTCAAAGCTCCACAGTCATTTCCCCTCCAAGAGACGAGGCCCCCTTTGCGCACGTGCATGTTTTTGACTATGCAACACCAGACACGTTGCTGAAAGCTATTTGAAAAAATGATCCTTCCCCAGCAGAAGAGGGAAATAGCAGCCCTCATACAAGCCAAGCACCAAGTCCAGACAGTGCATGGCATGATTCTACCAGGCCAACAAGATTTCTGGTTCAAGTAACCACACACTGCTCAAGCAGCTGGTTCCCAAAGAGAAGGAAATGTGGGTCATCCTCCCCAGGGGTAACAAAACACACACCATCCACTCATTAGCCACTTGGCAGAAGAATTAAGAGCACCACATCCAAATGGGTCTCCTCACTTCTACACTAACTTTTAGTGGGTTAGTGGGTACTAACCAGAGGAAGAGGACAGGTAAAACTAAGCATACTGCCTGCATTTGCTCACATTGAAGTTTTAAATGGACACCAGCTGTTAATTCCTTTCTACATTCTTCACATTTTTTTGGCCAACTCCCAACAAGACTAACAGAAACCTTTCCCCTTAAACCTTCATCTGATGGATAGATAAAATAGTCAGGCATTTTCAGGCAAGGAGGAGAAATATATATCATTACTGCCTTAATTGAAATGCATGCCTGTAGGTCTTCGGTGCATCCCTGCCCTTTAAAATCGGTTAAAGAGCCTCAATACCATCTAAATTAAGTGCATTTGTCATTCAAGGCATTTGTGACCAAACAATTTGAGATGCATCCTGGGAGGAAAAAGCATGCCGGCCAGAATTTAAAACCATGGGAAATAAGATGATAGATGTTGAGCAAAAGCCCCAAAAAGCTAGATCTTAAATAAATTGGGTCAATAGTTTGGTTCTTTGACGTTTCAAATATGGTTAAGGCGCTCTGTCTCACGTGTAGGTATTTTAGTGCACATCCTTATATGCTGCTTCATGTGAGAGAGAGCTATTTCTCATTTTATATGTGACAAAGTGATGACTCTTGCCAGGTTTCTCATGTCAGCTTGCTAATACCTAAGAGTACCACCTTGCCTTTTCTGTGAAAAGGGCTGGTACTCCTGCAATTAGCCAAGCTGCCTCAGCTGCTTTAAAAGGACCACCACAATATTCTTCCCCAAAACTTCACAGCAGCGCTCATACTTATGGGCAGCATGAGAAAAGCCTAGTAACTTCGTAAAAAGCCACGGTGTCACACCAGATCAAAACAACAGAGTTTTACTTGAAAGACCTGGTCAGTCTCAGACACCACACTCAGACTAGGACACAGCGCGAGCCCGAAGGACTCTGCAAGGCCCTGGCTCCGTTTCAGCCACAGCCTCGCTAGCCCCGAGATGCTACTCCCGGCAAGCACAGCCCCCCCAGCCGGGGAAGCTGCACCCCGGGCAGTCAAGCTGCAGCTGCGGCGACACAGCCCCTGCCAGCCCGCCCCAGCCAGCTCTGCCCCAGCTGACCCCGGCAAGCCTGGACCTTGGCTGGCTACACCACCAGCCGAAGATGTTTGCCAGGCATCAGGGTCAGGAGAAGGGCTCCCCAGCACCCACTGCTCCCCGGGGCCACGCACGCTGGCTGCCCCAGAAGTGCCCAGAGCAAGAAGTACCTTCCTCCGAGGTGTGCGTTATTCACAGTTCTAAATACTCCCAAGTAACACAGGCAAATAAGCAAACTAATGACATTTAGCTCTTTCAAAATAACTAACTATTGTTATTGGCACTTTGTTATAAACAGCTTCTGGCTACATGTAAATACAGCTTCATTTGCATACAGCAGCTCTGCTAGCCCTATATACCCAGGGAATCAAAACTGCTTTGCAGCAACAGAAAAAAATACCAATGATTTGGTCCAAGAGCTTTATGGCTCTTCGCATTGACCTTGCAGGGAAAGCACTATTGTACAAAGTATTTTCACATTAAGGTCTCGAACCCCGCATTCTGAAGCACTCAGGTAAAAACCACAAGCAAATACATTTTATTTCTTCTGTGATCACTTGGTTTCAACTGGTCACCAGGTGCAAAGCCCAAAACCTGCCTCCAAATCCCACACAGTCACAACAAGCAGCAGCAGAAGCTGAAGAAAAACCCGCATAAAGCAATGATATGTAAAATATCTGATTATTATTTCATTCTGATTTGAGGGGGCTTGTCTGGGAAATAGATCCTCAGTTGGCACGTATCCAACCCAACAGCTGCATTGCTTTTCTACTTCCACAAACACTCTAAAAGTTAGCCAAAACCCTGTTTGTGCTGGCAAACACCCAAGACTTTATTATTATGTACTATTAGTTCATAGCGAGAAATGTGCACTACAGGAAAAAAAAAAAATCCTGAGAAGCAAAGTAATTGGTTACAGATGTTGAAGATTTGTGAAGTTCTCTCCACTGGATAGTATCTTACACATTGTTTCTATCACCTGTTTGCTTTCTGAGTTTTTAATAAGATAACTACGTGTGCTATCCTTGAAGAACATTCTAGAATTCCTCCTTCAAAACCCACTAACTTTTGATCTCCACTTGTCTTCTCTCAGTAATGATCTCTCTTCATAGTTCCACAAATGCCACTTGATAGCCATTTCATATTTAAATAAGATCTTGGCTGTTGTTTTCATTATCTGGCAACTTTCAAATGCAATCAGACTATTTCATTCTTACTTCATGTCCCAAAACCTAAACCTGACACACCATGCCAAATCCCCAGCATTTAGAAATCATGATAAAATATCTCATCATCCCAACGAGACTGTTCTAAATACCTAACAATTTTCACCTTCCCCTCCGCCCTGCCCCTATCTACTGGCAAACATCATCTGTTCAACATCTTCGGGGACCACTGCTTCCCCAGTACTACACAGATGCCCAAACCTCACTGGGGCCAATACTCAGGTTAAGCTGCCTACAAAAGCAACCCAGTCCCAGCCAGATTTCTGAACCTTCCTTCATTAAATTTATTCTCCAAAATAGTTGGAAGCTGCAAAGTACTGCAGCTGACAGCAAATACTATGAAAGAAAAAACACAAGAAAATGGCTGGCATTTTTCAAAAGTGACATGTAATGGTTTTGCCATTTCAAATTACATCAGGAGTGCTTGCTTTCCACCAGCATAAAACGGCAAAACAAGGTACGCTTGCTTGGTTGTTTTTCCAAGAATTTAAAAAAGATAATAAATCACCGGAAAAGGTTGCAACTCTGCAAACCAATGCACGTGACCACCGACGTTTCTGCTTCAGCACTGTCAAGCAAGCATCGTCCAGGCTCCCTCCCCTCCTTGCCCAAAACACCCCTTGACTCGGGCAGATAACCTGACGTTTCCCTTCACCTTTCTTTCCCACAGGCCACAGCTGATGCTAAACTCTTCCTGAGAAATGATTTCATCCTTTCCGACGATGTGGCTTACACAACACAGATTATATGGAGGTTGTGACCTCATTACAGATTTAGACACTCAGTTCCCATCTGAAAAAAAAGTAGATCTGGTAAATTTGGAAGGTTGGAAAAAAGTCTACAGAGGCTAAGTTTTTCCTACAGCTCTGAAATAGACTTTATCAGTCACAATTGTACTTCTGGTTCAAAAGAAGTTTAAAGAAAAATTTTGACAATCCCTATCTACGCAAGGACAGGCAACTACAGGGTCTTCCCATGTTCACCAACTGGCTGGTGTGACAGATGCCATGATGCCACCTACAGCCACCCCATCTCTACTAAACATGGGTAGAGAGACACTGAAGAGAGCATGCTGGTAGGGTCTGCCCGACTCCTCCTTCCACCCCAGGGAATTCAGATGGCAAAAAGCAATAGTAAGTAGTGAAGAGTACAGAAAAGTTCCATTTTACATCATGAAGTGATGGCAAGCCAACATTTGCTGCTCCAGACCCATTCTCTCCACCTCCTTTGTGAATAAATAGAGGAAACGCTTCCGGTACATACTGACTCCATTCCTTGAACGCTTCTTGAGCTGCCTTCTACCATTTCCAACAGAGGGACTGCCGGCCTGGAATCCTCAGCCAGTTTGATTTTGTTTCTTTCAAGTGTGTAAGAAGTGGCTCAGATATTGTGGAGAACAGTGCCACTTCCCTAAGAATCTGCACAGACCACCCGAATCTGCTCTAAATAACAACCTGAAGTGTGAAGTAGGATTACATTGACTTTATCGGGGGTGGGGGTGGGGTGGGGGGTGTGTGTGTGTGATGTGTGTGGCTGTTTTTTGGTTTCCTTTTATCAGATTTTCATCTGACCAACTGCCTCCAAGGACAAAAATATTGCAGCACAGTCTTTACAGCTAGTAGTACTCAAAAAAAAAAAAGTTTTAGAAAGCTCTGGTTTCTTGATTCACACTCCCTGCATATTCAGGGCTTCCTATGGAAAACCACCTTTTCCCTGAATTTCAGAACACCTTAGCACATTTCATCTTCATGTGTTATGGAAACATAGAAAGCAATTGCCACAGAGGAAGAAAGAAACTGAAAGAGACATCCGTCACTTGCTTGGATACTGAACAGATTGGTGATTACATCAATATTATCTTATTTCATGTACCTGCAATAAGAGTAAAAAATTATGAACAGTAATGTACAGCCAGCCTGTGGGCTGTACAGAGCACTCAGCCACAATAAACCAATTTCTATTCCTTGTCTGCCTCGATATAGATGTGATCAACTGAAGAAGAAAAAAAGAATCCCGGACTATTTCTTGTTGCTTAGGGCAACAGCTTAGGGCCTATCCAGAAAAAGACAATCATCATACCATTTTCTTGAATTAATGGCGAGGAAAAAAAAAATTCACCATGGATACTAGGCGTTAAATCCAAGAAGGGTTATATCCCAAAGATACCAGCAGGGAGACGCAGAATCTGGCTAGTTACAAGGCAGAAAAAGTCCAACGAGTGGAAAGCAAATGCTTCCAGAGTACAGCTCACTGTACTCGAGATGAGTGATCACATCCCATGTTTAAAATTGGTATGAGTACCTGAGATAACCCAGCTAGTAGCTCACTTCGTCACACAAGACATCTGAGTACAGAATTTGACGCTGCAAATGCAATTTAGTAAATTATCCTGTGAAACAGCAGCATTGCCTCACATATAATTTAAAAAAAAAATAATTAAAAAAATCAAGAATAAGGCTCTGAATTTGTTTAGAAAATAAAAATGGTAGGTCTTTTTCATTTTTCTCTGGGTCTTTTAAGCATCAGACTGTGATGTTATGAAGGAATACTCGCAGAAAAATGGTAGAACATTATTTATATTTTAAAAGTAAAAGCAAAGATTCTCACATATTTAAGATTTACACCTGCAGATTTACAGTATAAAAGAAACATCGTAACAGCCCTGAAGCAATTTAGAAAGTGCTAATCCTGATCATTTTCCACCTAATGACTGTTTACTATACAGCCCTTTTAAAAGCTTGGCAGCTTTCCAGATCTTCTTGCTTTTTGGTTCTCCTACACATCACTCCAGCCAGCCATCTTGGGTGAAGAACAGCCTCCGGAGGAGAACCCGCTCTGCGGTCTTTTCAGGCTCTAAAAGCTTTGTTTCCCAAGGGAAATACTGAGCATTGTTTCATTTTCAATGCAAAAAAAAAAAAAAAAAAAAAAATCTTAAAGCTTTCAAAGAATTGCCAAATAAGAGTATAGAGAAGAGAAGCAGGAAAGAAACCCCACAACCAAAGCAAACACAAACCATAAAAGTTCTTTTTTGCAGAATTTCAAAACTGCCATTGGTTTTACAGCTTTAAAGGCAGTGGGACTAGTGCTACAACTCCTACCAGCAATAGATTTTAACATACTGTACAGATGCACCCCATCACTTGTTTCAAATTACATTCACTGTCATTTGGTGTTTTTTTAAAAAATGGAACCATTATTTGCGATCAAATGTTCTAACTCTCCCTGTTACCAGCCAGCCGTGCTCGATGTTAGCACTGTAGCCTGCATGCATCTGGAGACAGCCCAACTCTCCTCCTCAATGAAGATGCAACATAACAGTTCATTAGTGAAAGTGCAACACTGCTGCAGGCTTCTGGAGACCTCACAAGTTGTGCTGGCATTGCTCCTTGTAATGCTACCAGATGTCTCCTGGAGCCCTGACCACCGTTTTCTCAGTGGCCCTCCACCCACGATGCAGCATGCAAGAGTCCGCTACCAACAGTAAAAGCGAGAAACAACACAGAGAAGCGCAAGGAGTGTTTTAACCGAAAAGACCAGGTTGGTCCTGCATTGATGGGAAGGATGGGAATGGGCTAAGACAGGCAGACATGGCACCAGATGCTCAGGGGCACCTGCAGCTCACAGAGAAAAACTCAAATACAGAATGACTTCAACATAGCTGGCCTGAAAATGTAGTGTGTGTAACGTTTCAGACATTTTGTTACTGATTTGGAATTTTAAACCCTATTAAAAAGCAGTGCAATTTATCCTTCCCTGCCACAACTAAGATGCCTACGTGCAGTAAAGACAGTAATAACAAGGTGATGCAGCAACAGGACCAGCTGTTACTCACGTGAGGTGTAGCGTGCTCAATAGGCTGCAATCCCCGACAAAACGGAGCGCCCCTGTCATTAACAGCACGTGACCTGAACCACTGATAGACGGGAATGAACAGGACACACTCCAAGACCCTGAAGTGGGCAAAATCCCTCCTCCCAGCGCATGTGTTGAAGCTCTCTTTCTCCAGGCATCCCAGAAGAAGTGAGATCTAAACTCGCAGATTTGAGCAAGGATGGTAGCTGTTGCAGGAACAAAGCAAAACCACAACCAATCCAATGCACTGCAATCAATATTTTAAATGAAATCAGTCAAGCCCCCATTCGAATCAGGTCAACGGTAATTAAAGCATCCTTATTTGGAATAATAAAACCAGAAAATGTCTGGATCAGTATATTTCTTGAAGTGAATATATTAATGGGAGTGTTTTTGAAGTGCGTGATGCACTAGTAAGAGGCTTTAATATAAACCTCAGGATTACACTATGCTAGCTTTTCAATTATTATACCCTCCACAAAATCCCCTGCGCTGTAAAGACAGCAAGAGGTTAAAACAGACCTACGATCGTTGCTTTGCCCTTTCTTTTCCTGAGGACCCTGCTGTTAGTTTCTACTTGTGCAACACTTGGTATTATGGCCTGACAGAATGAAGCACTGAAGGCAGAATTTTATATAAAGCATTTCTATTAGTGATGGCGTCAATGTCAACACAACATACAGAAAGAAGCTTCTTAAGTTCAATAGTGACAGCAAAATTGCCCCCTCTTATTTCCAGAATGATCTGCTCGGTTGACTCCATCTTAACACACTGCCTCACCACACAATGATTCAGCCATTTTAATTCCTGAATGACTAGAGCTTGCTTTCCCTTCAGGATGGCACTGCACATCAGGCTCAGCTGTCTTGAGAGCAGGAATCTCTCGGCAAAAAGCACATGCAAGTGAAGGTTAAAGAAAAAATTTAAAAAAAAAAAAAAAAAAAAAGAGGCTAGGGGAAGGTGGCGAGAGGAAGAGCACAGCAGTAAGGGACTGAATAAGTGAATATGTGAAATATGAATAAGTGAAAATGCAGAATTTTTAGATTGTCCCTGGCTTCTTTTTCCAAACAGGCATCTCAGGAAAAACTCTGCAATCTGGTTCTCTTGAGAGGGTAATGATGAACACAGGCTGCATCTATGCTGCCTTTAATAATAGCCCCAGAGAGAAAACTCAAGCTCCCAAGCCGAAAGAGTGAGCTGGCGCGCACCAAAACGGAGGCTGGGTGTGCAGACACTTGTAGGCAATGCAGATGTGGCACAGGAGCAGCAGAGCCGGGGTGCAAAGCTGACAGTTTGCCAACACAACCTGCGGGTCACGTAGATGCATGAGTCACACTGCCAGCCCGAGCTCCCGCGCAGCCCTCCTGCAGGCTTACCCTGCGCTGCTCAAGGGCAGGGGGTGCAACCCACTGCGGCAGCAGGAGCAGCCTGCCGGCGTGGGCAGGTCTGGCTCGCTCCTGTACAGCCCTCAGCAGCGCAGGATTTCTGAATCCTGAAAATTTCACTGTTCTCTGCCTAAAACCCAATCACATCCATGTGCAGAAGATGGAGGCAGAAAGCAAATCATCAGACAATGCCACAGCGCGGTATTTCTACAACCACATGTTAATGCCCACAGCACACAGAGCCAGCACTGCACAAATCAGAGCTTCCTTCGCTCAAACAGGAGCTGCCAGCAGAGCTACAGCCACATTAGCATCCTTCGTAATACACAAGGGTGTATGTCACTGCATCAGTTCAGTTTTGGAAAGATGTCAAAAGAAAAGGTTACCTGCAAAATTCAAGGTTTATTTTTGTCCTACTGCAATACTACTACTTGCACTCCTGCAGCATTTGGGAGGGATGGCTTAGGGCTCACATAGACTGGCAAAATGAAACAGAAATGAAACAGTAAGTTCTTTCAAATACTCATTTTTGACATTCCACAAAGCTAATGCAAGTTCCAGGCAAACAGAATGGAGCTTTTCCAGGGTAGCAGTGGATCAACAGAAAACAAGATCTATATAGCAATAGAGGAATCCACACTATCCATTTTGGTGCTTGCTACCCTGCGAGTGCCTGAAGTACAACCCCTTCATTCAGCTATTTCACATTAATACCGTACTCTAACTGCTGAAAAGGTGCTGTAGCTGTAAAAGCACTCTAGCCACCCATGACAAAAAGATGTATGTGCTGACTGTCACTTTCTTGTTTACCAAATACGTTATAAATCTAGCAGGAAAAACATGTTTATTACCTGAGTTAGAAACATCAAGAGAAAATTATTCATTGACCAGAAATTTTCACTTAATCTATGCAGAACAGATTGTAGAAGGACAGACCCAAACAAGCCATATTTGACACAGACAGATTAGACAGATGGTACAGTGTGTGTGTAAGGGGGATTTGTGCTTGCTTGACTTTGACATGGCTGAGTTACTTATTAATTGCAGGCACAGAAGAGTTATGCTGGGTATTTTACAGAGATTTAATGCCAATTAAAACTTCATACCATTCAAAACTATCATGCATTCTGTACAACAAAATAGGGATTGTTTTGCAACTTAATTCTGTTGCATGCTTTTCAGAGCCTATCGTGATGTATTTCAATATAAAATGGATATAGGCAGCATAAATACTAGTGCTATACTGTTCCAGAATCTTTTTGCGACCTGTGAATTTATGCAAGAACAGGGAAATTAACTGAGAGATGAACAGAAATCCTGATTTAAAATAAAACCTCTGAATTCCTGAAGGCTGCTGAAAGCCTCCAACTTCAAAACGAAGGCGCTCAGCACAAGAGCCCTCTGTATTCATCTGCTCACTTTGCCAGTGGCTGCTATCAGATCCTCTCGGGACCCTGGCAAAGCACAAGATTAAAAGATGTTATTGCAGGGAATACAGGAGGGGGTGATACTCAAAATCACTATCACATTTCTGGGGACTGTCCAATCCCACATTAACGCTGGGAGCCCATACATATGGTGGTAACAGCAACACTGAACACATGACACCAATTTAAAACAGGTCATTTCCCCTGAAGCTTATTATGCCTTAGAATAAGCATTTCTGGCACCTACTGTAAACACCACAAGTCACACTCAGCATTGTTGTAACGCTCTGGCCTTAAGCATATGCATACCTGGATGGATTTGCTGTATTAAGAGCGCTGTAGTGTCGAACGATAGCACTAGATGCAGCAAAGCACGGCACTTCTCCAAACTGGCCAAAGCCAGAACAAAGAGTCGTACGGGTGTGGGTTACAGAGCGGGAGGGGAATCAGGAGCGCAGGAAATTACAGAGCGCCTCAGACATTCTCTACACGCCAATGGTTGCCAGCTATCGCCTTACCTCCAAGGCGTACCCAGCTAGATACCAGGGCTGTCATTTCAGGGCACAAAAATTACTCCTTACGCACAGTCTCCTCCCAGTGCCAAATGATATCACCTCCCACTCCAGCCAGCACGAGAGGAGGGTCTAAGCTCTCATATACAGGTGCCACTCAGCAGAAAGACCCATCCGCAGAAAGCTTATTAGCTAAAAAGGAGCAGTCGTCATCAATTGTCCAAAACGAGAGTCAATCGTTTAGAGGAGTAAATGAACAAACAAGGTAACTGGCTGCAGATTTGTGGAAATGGATACTCACGTTATCGTTTTACCCCCACTAGTGTAAAACCTTTCTCTACTGACTTTTGCCACTGGATGCTAGAAAAGCTCTATGTCCGGCTCGCCTGTGTTAACGGGAGGCACAACTGCTGGGTACCAAGCGCCCCTCGGACACACGGACACGCGTGCACACGCTCTGAATTGGCAAGAGTACACAGAACAGCATCTGGGGAGAGACAGCGGTTACTGCACAGTGAGCCCAAGAGCAGAAACAACAAATTAACCACTTCGATGAGTCAAACATTAGCCCCATCATCACCCCCTTCAGCAAAAGAACTAGCAGAAAATATCAAAAGTAATGCTTTTACCCCCCAAAGTCACAATCCCTGCAAATGCTCTATACACCTCATTTGAGACAAAACAGCACCAAGATTCAAACCCAGAGTAACTTTCTCACCTGCAGTGTTAACGCTAGAAGCCTAATTTTTACAGGTGTTAGAGACCAAC
This sequence comes from Microhierax caerulescens, assembly GCA_035590215.1. Taxonomy (NCBI): domain Eukaryota; kingdom Metazoa; phylum Chordata; class Aves; order Falconiformes; family Falconidae; genus Microhierax; species Microhierax caerulescens. The sequence goes on along the minus strand of JAVJGJ010000032.1, from coordinate 1,722,449 downwards.
AACTCCCATCAAAATGAATTGGATCTCCGATGCTCCAAGCCCAAGGCAAAACTGCCATCGCTCTCCTTTCGTTGACTCGACCAGTACAGTTTACAGCAGCTGAGTCTCCAGCACGGGGTTTTCAGGACCTCTCACCCTGCCAAGGCTTTCTGAAGGCTCACAGAGTTGGAGCAGGCAGAATGGGGTTGTTACCTTCTCTACAAGTCCAGGTAATTCCCACAAAGACTTTCACTAATAAAAAATCACATCAACCAGTATTTTTCATTTTCTGCAAAGCAGATGGGAAAGTGGACACACTTGAAGCCCAGCTACAAAACATCCCTAGGACAAAACATCCCCAGGAGAAGAGGGGCCCCAAGAGAATCAGGTGGCCACAGGGCTATGCAGGAATTTTCTAGCTCCATGAATGCTGCTAGGGCTTTTTTCTGTCTTTTTTGTTTTGTTTTCCTTTTTTCTCCCCCATTTAAGGCTTTTCCCCCAGATCACATGGCACCTGAGCACACGCGAGCCCACGCTGGCCCAGTGCTGGGCAGGCTGCTCTGGGCAGAGCTCAAGGGCTGGCTGCTGCACCGCTCACCGCCCTGCACTGTTCGACACCCCAGCACAGAGAAAGAAGGCTGTCTTGTCTGTTACAGGGAGCTCGAATGCCCACCATAACCTGAACTTCTTTACTCCAATTGACAAATGAAGACACAGTCAAATTTGCCTTCAGATACCCATATAAAGATTAGACGAAAAGAGGTTCTGGATCAGCAAAACGTAGGCACATTTTAGAAACTCTGTAGGATCTACAGCTTGGGACTGCCTGCTCCTTGGGCAGATTTACTTTCATGAAGGCTAGCACAGCTCCCTCTCCTTCCTCCCATTTGGATCTGTTATTAATTTAATCAAAGGTGGTTTATGAGCAAGTTGAGGAACAAGGGATCTGCAATTTAACCCTACGGAGGACAGCCAGCCACAAGTCTAAACAACATTATATATACATTTTTCCTCTCCAGAAAAAAACATCAGCATTCTTATTCACAGAATTTTCAGTTTTGTAACCTTTACAAAGCTGGTCTTGATGTTCAGCTATTTGAAAAAGTCAAATTTGTTGCAGTCATAAAAATCAAGTTATTTATTGTAAAGGCCATGGTTTCCACCCTTGAAGTACATCTCTGTTAGTCTGGCAAGTATCAGCTTGCCATAGTTTTTAGGCCACACCAAGTAAGCAGGTATTTTACCAATACTTGTAATTTTATAGGACAAGCGAGGCTATTTCAGAACAGCAAAATGCCCTAGCAAAATGACCTTCACAAGAGCATTTCATGGCAATCACGTAGATTGCAGTAAGAAAAAATGGGGAGACAGAAAAATAGCTGAGAAGCCACGGCGCAGTCCGACAGGGCTGAAGTGCACGCCGTGCAGGAGCCCAGGAGAGGCCTTGTTTCAAACACAGCAGTTTCTCCGAGATGGCTAATGGATCTATTTGTAAGTCTTTGCAGAGCAAGTCTAAGATTTATGTGGAGTCCTTTGGTAGCAGAGCACACGTGCTTGCCCAGCTATTTACTGAAACTGCTTTTCTCACTATCACTGAATCACTGAGTGTCAGGAAAGAAGGAATGGGAACTGATCCTAAAATAAGCCTCCCAAGATCTGATTTACGTTGCTAAAAAATTAAGTGTATGTCAATGAAAAACGAGCGTTGAAGCCCAGGTCCTTCAAGCTATTTCAGCTACTTCTACTTTTGTACACACCAGAAGTTATTTTTAAAAAATTCAAGACTGCTGCAGCAGCTTGGGCAGATGCTGGCAAGCTCATGAGGCCCACTACTTGCTTGTAGAGACCATGTGCCACCACACACTTCTGCAAACAGCATTTAGAAATGAAAGTCTAACTGAATGAAACTGAAATAGACAAAAGATGCTGGGGATGTCAGAGAATGGTGAAGCTGGTACATGGCAGGAGCCATTAGGATCCACCACTGACAACGGGGATGTGCTGTCACATATTCATGGAAATGCACAACCTGCAAAGGTATACTGTCCAGAGCTGACGCTGTTCAGCTGTTGCCTTCTTCCATGATAAATAAAACGTAACACAGAGAAGAATAAGAATTAAGGTATTTGGGGGGGCAGCCCTGTGGTTACAGCCTATGAGCGTGTTTTGCTCAGATAACACTGCCAGTGTCCAGAATTAAATCCCTTCGGCATGTTGCTGAATTAAAACAATGCACTTAACTGCTTGCCCAAGTAAGCACTAACATGGCATTAAAAGTACGTCAACATCTTTGTATTTAAAGTGATTAATAGGACTCAAGTAAAGACATTACGAGGGGATACCAACAGCCTGCAAGTCAGTTCTTTGCACAACACAATGCACACAAACCACTGGCATACACTGCACACACATCAGCATTACCTTCCAAAGCCATGCTGAATTCTACCTTGCTTACTAAAGGAAGAGTAACTAGTAACAGACTCATTTCTGTCTATATTCAAGGCAAAAAAGCCACCCTGAGCATGAATGCAGGCACAGTATTAGGTCTCAGGGATCTGAGGCAGACAGACATGCTTAAGTAATACCAGCTCCACTTACATCAACAGGTGACCCGGTCAAGAGAAGAATCACTGGCTAATTTAGAGACCCTGAACAGCAACCAGAGGCCACTGTAACCAGGACCAAACTGTGTGGGCTAGGTGTACCACCCAGCCGTGGTTCTCTCCTGGTGTTTCACCTGTGACTGCAACTCAGATTGATCATGCTCCTGTGGGCTTACATGCTTTGGGCTTTATTTTGGCTAAAGAACAAGTCTGGTGAGTGTAAAGCTGTGGCCAGACAAGTGCGGCTTGTTGCCAGGATAGGTGGGGGAACACAGAGGGACACCTCCTCTTTCTTGGAGCACCTCTAAAGGTGGGAACTCTGAAGCCAGCTGCTGGGGCACGGAGGGAAAGTGCTAGCACTGCTGAAGTACTGCGATTCCCCTGCGATGCAGCCAGACAGACTGACGACACAGAGATTTACCGTGCCTCTTCACTTACCACCAGCGGACAATCTGACAGCACACGTCACCCAGTCCAAAATGGCATTTCTCCTGGGGTAAATCCAGGACAAGCCCGTTACGCCACATGTAATAGCATCAGAGAGCAAAATCATTCCAGTTTTGCCTTGCTGGGATCCACCCTGGCCAAGTATGAGCAAACGCCAGCCAGCAAACACCCACCTCCGTGTCCCAGCAGCACGAAGTGGCAGGGCAGGGGTGTGCTGCACTCGCTGGCGAGTGGGGCCAGGCGGAGGGCTGGGGTGAGCCCTGGACACTGGGGCCTGATGCCCAGCCTTGCTGCAATGAGCTGGCCCCTCTCTGCCTCAGTTTCCCTGTTCCAGAGAAGGTCAGTAATGCCTGGCACGCTGGCAAAGCCTTTGTGAAACACAGCTGGGAAATGCACAGCAAGTGTTCCAGCCGGCCATCACTCAGCTGGGGGCCGTGGGGAGATATCCTGCTCTAGTATTCTTCTCCGAGAGAACTGCAGCTTAGAACGGCTCACCACCAGAGCGATTTTCAGCCAGGTGCAACTGGTTCAACCGAAGTCAAGTTGATAAATGAAATATTACTGCTGGTCTCCTCCCTACCCATAGAAGCCAGGATAGAGTACAGAACAGAAAAAAGGATCTCTCTTCACTTTGAACTTCAAAAGCAATTAGAAGAACAGTACTCCCATCACTCACCTGGACCAACAGGATTATATGGACAAATTATATTTTCTTTTACAGCAGATGACAATTCAACCCCTTATTTTGGCTAAACAGTGTTTGTTGGAAGCCTTTCTGGACTTCATTTCCATGATAAAAGGTGTGCATTGTTTGGCTCCTTTCCTTGCCTTATAACAGCATTAAGATGACATTCAAGCCACATGACAAGTACATTTTTTTCCCCTCCCCATTAAATATACAATGGTCATTGCTGTTTGATTGTCCTTTATTTCACCCTAGAGGAAATTCTCTTTTCCAATACATCTTTCGTCGATGGCAAGTTTAAGGAAATGATTGTGCTGAAATGGTATTTTATTATTAAATTTCACATTAGTTAATGTACAACAACATTGGGGGGAAAAAAATAAACACCTGCCTTTCATTTGTGAATTCTTATAGCGTGTAGGCTGAGGATCAGCCCTAAGTGCACACATTGGAACTTGCCAAGCCCTTGATCCTCCCACCAAGCTCAATCATACAGATTGCATCTACCCTTGTAAGTGGCCTCCCAAAAGGCAATTAGTGGCTTGCTACAATTTTCAGTCCTCCTGCCACAAACATACAGCGTTGAACCCACAGCCTCCAGAGAGGAGGCAGGTCTTTCATACACCCACTGAAGAGGGTGCTGCCTCTGCCCAAGTCGCTGTTACACGTCCATTTGCATCAAAGCCAGAATCAGACTTGTCCTGATGAAATTCTGTGAATGCAGTTTTCTATTTTAAAATTGTATTTTCACGTTTGCATTCCTTCTGGTCCCTCATTTCCTCCATGTGATTTCAGATACTCTTCACTTTCTTTTGATCCATTTCCTGCTTCTTTCTTTCTCCCACCCACCTGTACTCTTTGTTCAACCGTAACAACAGATTAGAGCTGAAGAAAAGGGGTGAAGAAGCCTCGGCTCAAGTCCTACATAGCTCCAGCCTTAGGAGAGAACTTTCGACACACTGAATATCTGACTTCTCTGGTGAAACCAATGAAAGAATTCCTCTATTCACAGCTATTCCAAATGTCATCGAGAAGGCTTAATATTTGAATATTGGAATTGTAATAGCAATTGCAAAAGGAATGGCCTATATTAAGCAATGCACTGACTTTATGGATGACTTACAATTATGGCACTGTAATAAAGTGAGAGGCAATCAAAGAAGAGACAGTGATACAGTCGATTTTTTTCACAAAGGTTGCACTTTCCATGCCGTTTTAGATTCTGCACGGAAAAAGAGTTGGGCAGATTTATCGTAGTCTCCAACAGAAACCACCATGCAATGCAGCAAAAGCATAAAATTAGTAATTATGACAGATTCTCAACACATCCAGCTGCTAAAACCAGCCAGGTGTTACCTCAGGCTACAGCTAAAAACAGGGCTAGGAGCTAGGCACATACTGCAGTGTGACTAACTGAGACAATAGCTCCTTTCTTCCTCATCCCTCAACAGTCTTGAAATTAAAATTTAAAAAAAAAAAAAAAATTCAAACTCCACAGCTCAAATCAGCTATAGGCTTGTATAAAAATTCTCTCAGCTGCATTTCTTCTGGTTTTTGTTTGGTTTCTTTTTGCTATGCTATTCAAATTACAAAGCCTTCTCCCCCTTTTTGTTGACGCTACAGATAGCCTTTAGCCTTCATGCTAAACCCAGTAACTCTCGAAGAAGCCCAGAAAGTTTTGCTCCTTTGGTTTCCCCCCCAGGAAAATACAACTTTTAAAGAACGTACTGTCAGACACGATGCTAACAGTAACGATGCTATGGACCATGCAGATCAATCCCACTGTACCTGGAGGTCCCCTGAGGCCAGTGTGCAGGCCAGAGTGAAATAACTCAGCACCAACAGACCTAGGATAATTCTTCATCGTCAGAGTCCTGGCTCCACTAGCGATAAAACAACATCAAAACATGCCAAGTGCCAGTCATCCAAATACAGAGACTGCATCATTTCCCCCAGCACGGCACTTTTTCTGGAAATGGGCTCATCACTCCTTGCTTGTATGAGAAACCCAAGTCCCAGGCAAGACTTACTGGGTCACTCCACTGATACAGTATCAGTGCCGCAGAAGCAGGAACCAGCTGTTAACAGAATTACTTCACAGTATTATCATTAAGAACAAAATAGGCTGCAACAAGTTCGGACACTAGGCTGTTAGGCTTTAACCTCTAAGATCACATCTTTTGAAAGCAGCACTAACAGCAGAGCATGTTTCAAACATAAAAATTAACAGTAGTTATCTTGAACAGATTCCTGGCAAGCAGTGGTTCAGGCACTTTAATCTACTGTGACTTCACATTTGTGTGGCTCCAAATATCTGAAAAAAAAAACCATCTGAGACCCTGCTCAAAAGTATCAAAGCCTCCCAAACCCACCATAACCCCCTGATTCAGAAACCACCCCGCCAGCAAACAGGGTGCTCTCTCTGGCAAGTCGCATCACGTCTCCAAGACATTCTCAGAGTAACAGCAAAGGGTTTTCTAAGTGATCCTGGGGAACAAATTCCAAAGGTGCAATATTCCAGGACCACGTACCGGCACAAGAAACGTTTGCATTTAGAAGCAAAAACACAGTAGCCATCTAGCCTCTGATTTCTGATACACTCTGAAGTCTTGAATTGAAAATGGTATTCTGTCTGGATCACTGAAGTGAGTACTGCAATTTTTTCCTGGCACTTATGTCCGAAAGCCAGCAGATCTGGAACTGCTAAACCCACGGTCACTGCAGTTTCAGCACCAACCAATCTTCTGCTTGGCACTTCCCAAAGGCAAACTGTGCCCTTCAGGTTGACTGAAGAAAAGAGTTCCAGTACTCTGAAGATAAATGCCTGCGTATTCCAGGCAGTAGTTAATGCAAGTCAAAACCATAATGGACAGATTTTTTAAAGGAGCAAGAATTTATTGCTCCCGATGACAACGAGAATGGGAAGTATTCCTTAATTTTAACAACGTAATCAAGGAAGGAGAGTACGTATAAAGCATTCCTTCTGCTACTATACACTGAGGCCAACTCAGAGAAAGAGAAGTTAAGTGGTACATTTCACCAGAGTTAAATATTTTTCAATACACAGGTAACTTGAGTACTTCCTGTTCCGGGAAAACAAGATCATCAATTTTTTAGGACACTGGAACAAAAAAATGAGTTTGCTACTTGCAAGAGCAATTCAACCAAAACCTTCAGGAACATTCACTGGAACCACGCTCCATGTTTCAAAAACCGTGACTAGAGAGTTGCTAACATCCCAGCCTCAGCCCGCTGCAGTGCCACTGTTAGCACCTTGGCACAAACACCTCAGTGCTCGAGAGAGCAGCCCAGCCAGAGTTCGAAAGGTTGGGGTCTCAGCATACTAACACAAAGCACAGACAAAGCATGCTGTGAAGTTAAATGCGCGAGTCTGCCTCTTGCACGCTCAAGAGGTCCGAGACCCGGATCTTACACAACAACAAGTAAGTTCACACCAGGATGGCATTGCCCACCTCACCCAGCAGGTCCTGAGCTCCTTTGCCAAACCAGACCCACGGACGTAAGGGTCAGACAGAAACAGGAAAGCTACAATCTAATACCGACGCACGTGCTCCCTCAAGACCTATCGGGTTTATACTGCAAATACTTCTGACCAGTGTGTGAAGTACTGTGAGGCACAAGGCAAATTCAAAGTATGGTTTGTTATTATAGTAATATTTGCATAATAATTATTTATATGTATTACAAGCATAAGTATCGTTTCAGGATAGTTAGCCCTAGGTGAATCTCCCATCTCTTTAATCCTTTAATAGCATGCTTGGAATGCAGACTGGAAATTCCCCTCTGATAAAGCAGTCATGCTGCCCGCATAGTGACCATTTCTCAACATTTGTTACTGTCAAGCATTTTCGTCTTTTAAAACTGCAATGTTTTGACCAATCCACAAAACAGAACACTAAAAATACATACAAAGTTATTTTTGTCCTTACTTTATATATTTGCAAGCCCTTCTATCTCCCTTCAGAGCATCAAGTGATATTATGGCCAAGCTACTAAATATCAGAAAGGAGATGCATTTATATCAAAAAACACATAAAACTTATAATGTTAAGATTGCTACAGGAGCCAATCTAATCGAGTTTGCTGAAAACTAATTTCAGGCCCAAAGCTCTTCCATGGCTCCTTGGCATCCTGCCACAGCTTGTGACAACCAGAAGTTAAAAATGAAAACAGCTGTACTACCGTTAAAGACACCCTGGGATAAGGTGGACACACTGCTCTGCAAATTGTCCTCAAGGTGACATACAGGCTCATCGGCCCACGCCAGGAGTCTGAGAAACTCTGTGACTCTCTGAACTCTCACAGCAAGCTGAGCCACTGCAACACCAAGTGATTCACATTATTTTCTGCTAGTCAGCAACAGCTGTAGCAACATCTCTAAAACGGCTGGCACGCCCTCGGCCGACTCAGTGCTCCACCTATCACTGGTATGTCCATGTGGTCCTCACCTGTCAGCTCTGCTTCAGCAAACAGATCATCGGGCCTTCACGGGGTTTCTCTTCCACTTGTTTAGAAGAAGATCCCAGTTAAAGCAGTCAAGCTTCTGGTTTACCTCAGCCTATCAGCAATAAATATCTAAACAAGCATCTCCAGATCCTGCTATACCCATGGCGCATATCTGAACGCTGATCTTTGTACACACGCTCCAGCAGCATAATCTCACTCAGGATTTACTGCCCGATTAGGATTACTTAGACTAAAAACACAGATAAGAGCTATGTGCTCCCTATCACTCACACCTGCCCACCAAGAGGGCAGCATCCTCCTTCTCTCCTAGAGTTACTTACCAACATTTTGGTATCTTTCCATGTTTTTTTTACAATCCTTACGTTTCTCAATGGCTCAGAAACGTAACTCAGTGATGTAAAATTATCTCAGATGTGTTCTTCTGTGTATGTTTATATGGAAACGATTTAAAACCTCAAGTGACAGACTGTGATGATGTAAACCAGCACAGCTTCACGTGCTGGGATGTTGAACCTGGTACAACCGGGGATTCAGGTCCTCCATTCTTAAGCATCACAGAGAAAGAAAAAGCATTATACTGTAAGAATAATAAGCATAGGAGGTCCCTCTTTTCTTACTAAACAAAGTGAAGAATGCAGTTAGGAGTTTCCTTACTAATCTGGCAGAGAGTACAGATCATAACTACACTATGGTTACTTGGATACTTGTCTGGAATTAAAAGAATATCTTTAATTCTTTGCGGTGTATGTTTAACTCAAAGTCATCTCATTCTTGTTTGTCTAGCATACCATGGGAACAGATCTCTACAAAAAGCTACTTCCCTCATCTTGCATCTCCTCAAGGCAGTTGAACTTACTGCTAGCCATTACTCAAATCTCTTACATAAACTTTGCAATTTCTGGAACTTATTATGCCTCCTAATACACAGAAACAATCTGAAACTGTACAAAACCAAAAAAGTCGAAGCTCAGTGAAACTTGATTGCACTGCATTTTTTTTACTTTACCTCTATTTACCTTTTACCTGAGTTTTATGCAAGCATCACTGCTCGGAGCCAGATCCTGACCAGCAATAAAGCTACTTTACACACTCCAGCAATGGAAAGCTGCAAAGCTGGCTTACTGGGCCAGCTGGGGTCAGGGAATCCCCTCGTGGCGCAGGGCGGGTGTATCTGGTATGCCACATCCTCTCCCCAAAACAAACCTTGGAGCATAACCACTGTGCCCCACTTTATCCTGAGCCGGTGCAACAGCACCTTTCCTGATGTGTTGTGCAACAGCACAAACATCCTTTCCTGATGTGTTGTAAAGCAGCATAACATAAACCAGCCTTGCAGCTGCTGCTGCTACTGTACAGCCAGCTGTGCCTCCTCCCCACGCAGAAGCTTGGGGACTGTGGCACAGGGGACATAAAACTGCTCTTCTCCAAGCACAGGCCGTAGGGACCTAAATACTGGGCCCAGAGATTTCAGTTCTAGCACAGGCGCAACGGGAGTTACATCTTGTGGTTCCTAAGAGCTCAACTGATCCTGGGCTTGTAGCACAGACCAGAAGCTGACGGGTATTTTTCCACAAATGAAGTAATCCCTTTGTCTTTCAAAAAGTGCAGCTCCTCACTCGTCCTGAAATCTGCACACACTAAAAGGTCGTGACTTACAGTAGCCCAGACTTTTTGTTCTGAACTTCGTTACTCCGTAACATTTCCACTTTTATTTTTCCTTTTACTGAGTTCCTTGACCAGGTCCCCGCAGCAATGCAAACAGGCATCCAGGGAACAGTTATTTCAATCTGTACTTTCCTACAGCAGATTCCCACCAGGGCTAAACAAAACCACCTGCTGACTCACTGTATTACAACCTTGCTCCAAACGATCAGCCACCCCAGCCCCCGCACTTTCCTCACACCATCCCAGTTAGAAGCTAACTCATCCTCTTTCCGTAAGAAACTAATTTAGGCATCACAGGTTTAAAGTTTAAATGGCTTATGCCAACGACTAAAGCTGCACAATCAGATTCTTCCGTTGACAAATTTGATGCAGGGACAACAATCAAATTTGTTTATTTTTACCCTTAAATAAAACCGTATACAGTCTGCAGTGGTAAGCTGCTGTTCATTTTAATATCCAAATACTGATTGCTTGCATCCAGTGTCTCGTGCCAAAATCCCATCACCGACAACCAGTCCAGGCATGTCTGTGGCCGCTGAACTCATATACCTCTACCTTGATGCCTCCAGACAGTTCAAGAGGCATTTGAAGACACTACTACTAACCTACACTCAGATAAAAATCCATCCCATTCCTCATTCAGATAACAATGAATGTTACATAAACAGCTTTCCTTAAGCTGGGATTGTGAGGTTTGGGCTTCACTTGTATGGTTTTAACACAGCTTTTCCATTCTCACCTGCAGTCCTATCCTGCCTTCAGCTAAAGACTTGAGGGACCTAAACATTCTTCAGATGCAAACGGAATATATTACTAAAAAAAAAAAAAAAAAAGAAAAAAAACAAACCCAAAGAAAAATCCTTCTGAACCCTCAGTCAATAATCCATTTTTAGGCAAGAATTTGTGCTAAAATGAGGTAAGTGATAACTTTCCAGATCTCCTGTTATCCAGAGTACTATTTTAGGGAGAGTGTGACTGCATTCACGCTTGTCGCATAGTCCTGCTTCCAATCTCCTGGCGGATCCCCAGCACATTCCAGGATTTAATGCACAACGCTTGTTCGGATGCAATCCCCCTTATCTCCCAGACACATTGACTAAGACTTTCCCACCATAAACTGACCCACCCTTTAAGCAGCAAGAGGTCACTTAGTACAATCAGCCTTCAAATGAGAAAAACAATCAGGAAAAGCTTCCCTGATGACAAAAAGTCAGAAAGAATAAAATACAACATGCTCCAGTGTCAGTTTTATCAAAACTTAAAAGACTGCAAGACAGATTTTCAACTGGTGCAAACCAGCGTAGCTCCACCAAAGTCAACCAGATTTTTCTCAGGCTTAGAATCCGGCCTTCTAGAAGTACTTAAAATTACAGCAAGAACACGAAACTCTAAAAAAGAGGTTAAAAATAAAAAGTTAACCATTAATCCATTCACCCTTGACTACTGTGAAACTGTAGAGGATTATTCATAATAGTATTATGCCCAGAAAAAGACCACAGTAATTTAAGTTACGAAAATAAAGCAAATGTGAAACTAACTAGGCTATCTTTACCACTTACGGACCCTGCAGGACAAGGAACACCTGTTAAGGCGAACTGCAGCAGGGTGCCTTAAAGGCCATTTTTTTTCCCCAGCTCATCACCTCTGAGCCAGGCTGACCAAAGGACCGCTCCAATTTCAAGAGATGCAGACCCTGTATTTTTTGAAAGTTCGGGCACCCAAAACCAGTGTATGCTGCCCAGCTCCCTTGCTTTCCTATTTTGTACAGTTTAAGTGGCAGAGCGGGAAACAGGCCGACTAGCTTTCCTGACTTCCTCACTAGTCTCCCACATGATACAGGGTCTAATAAAGGGCGCTCTACTGAATGATGCTCCGCTATCAAAAACACCCACTGACTTCCATAAGGCAGATTTAGGCCCGAAGTACCTATCTAGAAGCAGCAAGGCCAGTAATTTGCTAGTGAGAGGCAAAAACTGCTTCCTCCAAGCACAGACTAGAATGATTAGTTTCATGCTGCATTCCAGTGCTGCTATAAATGTATATGCCACTAGCATACTGGAGCCACAAGCTACCCACCAGTGCAGAGCTCTCCATCTGCAGAGACTGGCTACAGATCACCCTTAAACACTTAAATACTTGTTTACTAAGAGAAAAGTCAGCAAAAGCCGTTGGGAAGAAAAATCTCATAATTAGTTTAGCTAGACAAAAGCCAACACGTTCAAATGCAGACGCCCAAACTAAAACCTGTGGGTGTTAAAATAAATTTATCTACGTTAGGTTAATTTAGATACAGCAGGCAGCACCTTTTCCCTTCTACACCAAAAAAAACAGAGGAGCTACTTGCTATAATTAGCTGGAGTATTTGTGGTGTCTAGGCACTAAGCAAAACTGATTCAATGAGTGGAAAAAATAAGCATTTGGTCATACTGCACAAAACTATATTTTCTATTCTGCGTTACTGACTGCGGTAACCACAAATCAACCCCACTGTAAACCAGGCTCTAGAGCTGCCCAGTCAGGCAGTAAGAAACAATATTTACTGACAGCTTTCTTGCCCTTAGAAAAACCCTTAGAAAGGCTCCCTTTCATCATGTAAAAGTAAGAATCCAAAGCAGATACTCCATGACATTCTCTAATAAATCAATCAATAGAATGATAGGATTAATACAAGATCAAATGACAGTGACTTACAAAAACAAAACATGCAGATCCTGATCACTGCTTGGTGGTAAGGAGTCCCCACAACGCCTTGTAGAAGACCTTGACCACGTACTTGGGACTGTAACACTACCGGAGGCCGAATCCCACAGTGAAGACTAAAGACCTCCCAAAGGTGCCTGTCGGTCTGGCCTGGGAGACATTTCCGCCCGCCATCAAATTCGGCAGTCGGTGTAACCGTAAAACGTCAGGGCCAAGCTTCCGAGAGGAGCCTCGACGTCACCCCAGAGCACCTCCCACCCAGCTCACTGCCTCGTCCCAGCCACCAACGCCTCCAAGGAAGTGGAAAAACAGAAAATAAAACTCCACAAAATTCGGGGTGGAGGGTGATCTTTCCTGACCACTACAGGCACCCAAATGAAGCCCTGAACCATGAGATTTTAGCACAGTCATTATCTTTATGTGATGCTGTGTTCTAAGGAATCTCAAGGCAAACTTAAAAAAAGAAGGCAGAACGAAAGGTCTGTAGCCCCTGTGGACTAAGGCCAGAAAGGATCACAACCACCACTCATCCAACCACTTCCTATAGTGGTACTGCACAGATGAAGCATAAACGCTGTATTCGTTAAGTTGGCTTAACAAATACATTAACTGATGTGCCATTCAGCCATGTGGGCAACAAAGGCCACTAGGTCTGCGTATCTTCATCTCTGATTACATCTTCCACCAGCTGAATGAAACCTTTTTAACTAGGTATATAACTTCGCTGTCTTCACAGAACGGACATACTGCACACACCCTCCTATAGACCCATTTACACGGAGGACTAGTGACTGCACTTCCCTGACTCAAGCCTGTTTCAGGCATCATTCCACTCTCAGAACTGTCTTGAGTCGTGATCAACAAAACCAAGCCCAGTGGTCACTTCAAAAATACTGAGCTGTCAGTCAATCCCTATTCCTTTCTTAAAAATAAACCAAACAAAAAACCCCAACAGCTTTGGCTACTTTGTGAGTATCTTTCAATGGCAAGTCCACAGTTATTCCAATTAATTGCAAAAGCATTCTTCTTTCATGTTCTTACAACTAAATTAACTCCAAGCAGTATGACTTTAACAGTGAAAGAAAAATGGTTTCCTCTTGTGTACAGCTGTGGGTACGTGAACAAAAATCCAAAACTATCATTCCTGAATGCATTCCACAGATCATGGGCAAATAGCTCAGCAGGTGTAACTTCACTGGCCATTTCTTCTTAAAAGGGAACAGCCTATGTTTGGAACCCCAGTAAACAGAAAAGTTACTTAATTTGGAACATTTACCTGTGAACAGTTTCATAGCAGCATATTTTTAGATCTACAAACAGAGTATTAATGGCACACCTCTCCTGTTCCAACGGCACGACTGCTATGACCAGCTAGGCTATTCGTAGTATCTAACAGGTGTGTATTAGCATCTGTTGGCACACAATTTTCACACCAAGTGGCTCTTTTGTTCAGTTCTTGCTGCCCTCTGGATGTGAGGGGTTGCTGAATAAATCAAACCAACATACCATTTCTTTTTAAAGTTCTAATGCTTAGCACATTCAAAAGATTGCAAAACAAAAATGACTGCACAACAGCATAATATGGATCTCTGGTGGCAATGGTGACATGCCAAAGACATTTCTGGTGTGCTAAAACAACATGCAGCTTGGGAGAAAGAAAAAAAAAGTTTGTGCAATATATTAAGAGACTACCAAGAGTAAAGGGAAAAGACAAGAAAAAGTAAGGACATCTTGAAATTTTCACCCTTCAACAAGAAAAAAAAAAAACCTTACAGAGAAGGGGCTGAGAAAAATGTTAATGGTGCTGAAACATAACAGCTCAAGATACTCCTCAACCTTTATGTGACCTTGGCCATAGGAAGATGTATACAATCCCCAACACAGAGATTATAGAACTGGTGTATATCTTCTCCCAATCACATACGTTTTACTGCAAGTAGAAATAACCCTTTCAGACACAACTCCACCCTCCCTAGCCATCTTTCTCAAACAACTGTAAAATTTGTTATGAACACAATCATCAGCAAACAGTACATATGAAAGTTTTTTTTCATGCAAAACTGGGCTTTTTAATGAGGAATGGACAGAAATAAAAAAAAAATATGTATCTGAGATTAACAATATATAAAAGGAAAAAAAAAGCTGGACAATATAGAAAAAAGCTGCCTTTTTAAATATATAGAATTGATCTATACTGTTCTGTTAAAGCTGTTAAATGAGTTGAGATCTACTAGGCATAAAAAAATTCCTTACATGTACTGTCTCTGTAACCCTTTTTTCATTACAGGAAAGCAAAACCTCCAAAGGTCCAGCTGTAACTGCTGCAACATTGTATTCATGTTCATTAGAAAAACAAATTCACAACAGATCATTTTAAGAGTAATAATAAAAGTCTGACAAATGAAAACCGTATGTGGGGGAAAAAAAAAAAAACCACCAACAAAAAAAAACACCACACCACCACTGGGGAAAGCAGTGTTCAACGCAGTCTCTGCAGAACACCGATTATACCTCGGTGCCATTTGATGGTGCACACATTTCAGCTCCAACACTCACTTCAGCAGGAGAGCGTTACTTGGTGATAACAATCAAACACAAGGTAACTTCTACCGTGTAAATACACTAGAAAGAAGAGAAGGCAACTAGATGTTCACATTCAATATCTCTAGGCCAGATCCCCACTGGTTTAACTTGGGAAAGCTGCCATGAGCTTAAGCAGAGGTAAGGGTCCAACGTACTGGCAAACTCGCCAACTACATCAGTCAGGAACGGGAGCGAGCTCCCACGTCAGAAATGCCCTATATGGCTCTACACAGTTTATATCATGGACCAGACCACTGGCCCGACCTCATCAGAAGGTTCCACAGCATGGTGTGCATCATGCACCACAGAAAATAGCCTGCACTGCTCTACTTCACACCCCCTCGCTCAGCTGAGCATCGGAAAGAACCAGGAGGTTGGGGGTGGCTCCAGGACCTGACATAAGGCTGCCCAGCTCCCGCAGCCTGAGCACCACAGTTTGCAGAGGTCTTCCTAGAACCATGGCATGGCGAGCAGGAGGCCTGTAGTCAGAGATACCAGCCTGAACCAGATTTAGGAGCTGACTCATGGGTAATGGGCAATGATAAACTATTGTACTGGTTTTTAACTTGTGCCCAGATCAGATGACTAAGGAATTTAGGTGCCTACAGAGATTAACTGTCTAAGTAACTTTTGCAGTCTGAACCTTAAACATCTGCATAAATATACTTTCTCATCTGTGCTCCACAAAACATGTCCACGTACTCCTCACTAATGAAATACAACGCTTATTTTACAAGTAATCCAACTACAAATATTAAATCCTGTAACTGACCCGCATTAAAACCAAATCCTTAGTCAAGTGACGTAATATGAATGAGCATTACAGGCCCACCCAATAAATGGGGTTTAACTGATTAAATTTTATAAATGTCGAAGGAAAACCAAAACATCTTTCATAAAATGGTTTGGTACGCCTACTTAAAAGGAGCTGTCGGAGAGACACGCAGCAGCGTTCTGGTCTCCATACATGTAGCATGAGCATTTTGACCCCTTCTCTGTTCCGGTTCTGTGTACAGGCAGAGTTCAGTAACGCACAGTTAAATCCAAAAGCTGCAGGATTCAAGCCACCAGAGATGAAACAGCATCCGTAACGCTTCTTGCCACATAACTGCTGCAAGCTCCTGTTTCACCCAAAAATGCTGCATCCTGCTTTAGCGAGTATCATTTACTGTACTTAACCTGCATTACAGAAAAACACGAAACAGGCTGCTCTTCTATAACCTGACCTCTTTTTTAATACTAAGTTCATGCTACTGCATGAAGTAACAAAATATTCCTTACCTATTTTATTTGTTGCCTATCTAGCGCTGGTTGTGACACATTAGTGAGCCTGCTAGCGCATCCCCATAGTCCTACAACCACTGCTAAGTCATGTAGGCATCACAACAGCCATTTCTGTTTTACCGAGAAACAGCGAGAAAAAAGAATGCCAGTAGATAATAACAATTCTTTAGAAATCCCATCTAGCTGCTATCACCCATCCTTCCTGGCTCTTTATCCCATTCCATTTTCAACTCCTCTCTCTCCCTCCAGAGGCTTCCGAGTATACGCAAGTCCTTCATCCAGCAGAGATTTCCTGCAATGGCCTGAGGAGTCACAGTCTCCCTTGGCGCTTCCACATAGCTGGTATCTTTCTGAATAAATTACGCTACATGACCTGCCTCTCTACGCCTTAGACTGGGGAGCATTGTTCCCCAAGATGTCTTTCAGCACAATAAATTCATAGGGCTGAGTAACAGTGGGTTTTTTTTTCTGAACGGGCTAGACAGTTCAATAGCAGGTTTCATAATATTTCTATCCTGTCAATAAAGGTCAAAGGCTGTACTGGATGCTCCAGATCTTGATAGTTTATGTTTATTCCCTTTTACAGTAATCCTGCGTCTGGTTCTGAACATTTAGCACATATACCTATGGATGATGTCGAGCGAGTACAATCTAGAAATACAGATCGCTACTCACCTTCTTTAAACAAGAACACAATTTCACTTACAATTAAGATGGCAAAATTACAAAGCTGGAGTGAATGACTGGATTCACATTTTTGCTCCAAGAGCAAAAGGATCAGCCTTAACAGAGGGCTATCTACCTAAAACGTCAGACCCCAGTGCCATGAACAAGGATTTTTCAGAGCTGCTGCAGTCTTACAGTATCTAGCAGGAGTCTGCCATATTTTTTTTTTTTTTTTTTTGTTAACTCAGGCCTGCATCCCTCTAACTGCAAGGTCTATCTTAGGAGATAACGAAATGGGGGCCACGCATCGTGCCTTTCAGCGGGGCATCGGCTCAAGGAATACAAGAACCCATAAAAGCGGCGGATGAAAGCAATCAAAGCAACGCATCTAATTGCTGCGAGGCGCCGCCGCTCCGTGCCGGCATTACGCCGAGGTCGCCCAGCACAAAGCGACGCAGCGGCGAGGACCTGCCCGCCGGCCCCCGGTGCCGGGCCGCCCCTGCGCCCCGCCCGCGCCCGGAACGGCGGGGCCCGGTGCCGCTCCGAGAGGCC
>JAVJGJ010000032.1:1660471-1704039 GCA_035590215.1 Microhierax caerulescens | reverse complement strand
GGGCCGGGGGTCCCGCCTCACCTGGCGCTGCTGGGGGGGCCTCGCGCTGCCGTCACCCCCGGGTCTTCCCCCTCCGTGCGGCGGCCGCCCCGCCGCGCCCCGCTCCCAGCCGCCCGTGGATGGCACCCGCGGCCGCCGCCGGCTCCCGGCGCTCCCTCCCGCTCCTTACATTTATCTGGGCACCGGGTCTCTCCAGAGCTCACGCTCCTCCTCCTCTGACACCCTCTGCTATCGCAAAGACAATGTTGGCTCCCCCCCAGCATCCATTTCCTCCTGCGCTACCCTCCCGCCGCTCGGCCGTTCCTAGCGGAGATCCCAGCCTGGCTCTGCCTTCCTCCCCTGCTCATCCTCCTCTCCCGCCTCGGCCCGGCTACCCTCCCACGCAAGCAGCCCCTCGCTGCCGGCCGAACCCAACCCCAGCCGCCCTTCTGCCGCGCTTCCCCCTTCCTCCTTCCCCGCGCAGGGGTCTGCCCGTTTTTCCAGAGAACACCGCCAGCAGGCCGCCAGCATGGCCTCCTCCTTCCCGCTCGCCTGTCCTGGCCATCCAAGCCCAGGGGCAGACATTTCTGCTCCAGGTTTCCTCTGCTAATCCTGGCCCCTCCGCCTGCTCCTGCGTCCGCATCCTCATTCCCTCCCATCTGCTATCCCTAACGTCTCGCTTGCGATAGCGCTATGGACAAGCGTTACCCACTTTTAAAAAACAAACAACAAACCACAGTTGGTTGCTTTGGCCACCTCAGTTATAATCCTCTTCTCCCCTGCTTGTCATCCCCACACTCACTCCTAACACACGATTTAACCGCTCCCTGCAGTTCTCCTCTGCGCCTGTCTTAGACGCCTTCTTATCTGGCTCCTGCCCCTTCCCACTCAGCTGCTTTGCCAAAGTTCCCAATAGCCACTTCCTGGCATAATCTCTGCAGTATCGCTTCATTTCCATCCTGTCAGGATTATCACCCTGGCTCTTTTTGATATTTTGTTTTCCTTCAGTTTCCAAGACTGCTCCCCCAGCGTCACCTCCTTACCACTCCCTTCCGTGCATCCTCCTCATACTCCCAGTTTCCAGTGGGAGTCTCAATGGGACACTTAATCCGTCACTCCCCCTGTACTTCTTGTTAGGTGAACTCACGCCACAGAGTACAGACATGTAACATACGCATACGGTAACAGCTGCCTGCAATCTACCTTTCTATTTCCAGGCTTCTTACCTTACCCAAATTAAATCTCATTCCGCCCTTCGGCACCCGCAGGACGGCAGGCCACTGCTTCAGCAGTACAAAAGAGAACTCCTAAACCACCACCAAACCGGCCAGTGACTTATCTGCTGCCACCGCAGCCGCTATCCCCGCCCCACTCCTCATCCAGGTCCCCGGTCTGGACACCAGCCTTCGCTGGACCTGGCTCATTTCTCTGTACCCAGGCCAGGCTGGAACGTCACCCTGCCCTGCCCTACCCAGCGGGTGGCCAGGGCTCCCATGGGACTCTGTCACCTCACTTTTCAGTTCTGGCCGCACCCCTCTCTGTATCCTTTACAGATGCACCCTTGCCTATCTGAACTCACTCCCAATGCTCCTGCACGTTTCTTCTCCCCACCTGCCACGCGGAACAAGCCGCCCTCTTCTCCCTATCTTTCCAGTGGGCTTCACCCCTCAGATCAGGCATACACCAATAATCAGCAATTTCAGCTCTCCCTGTACCCACGCATATTCAGCACCAGCACCTGCCTTTGACTTGTCCAGGATATGAGACAAGTAACATAAAGCTTTCTTTCATTCCCAAGTCCCTCAGACTTGGGAAAAGTTCCTCGGGCCTTCAAAAAGCCTCTTTAAAATGTTCCGTCACCATAAATGCTACAAGAATCTTGACAAGAGTTAAGCATGTGCTTCCATGCTTGTCATCTGCGGTGGCTCATACCCAGTTCTTGGGATGCAGGAAAAATAAAACAGCTAAGGGGCCACCCTGTCATCCTCCCTCTTTTCTTGCTCCTCTCCTGTACTGGTTCTGGTGGTCCACTGATCCCCCTCCACCATGGTAAAGCCTAATTCAGCAACAAGAAGAGCACAGAGTTCAGTGTGCCAAACTGGCTTTGAGCAGCAAGCTGTTAGATCAGCTCAGTGCTCTTGCCTAACTGTGCTCCTAGGTGCTAAAATACCGAAAACAGGCCACCTCTGCATTCGTTATTTGTACACCATCTCGTACAATAAGAGCCCATGATTAGGGCTTCCAGACAGATACTAGAAGGTACTTGCTTCTACGTAATATAAACGGTAATGAGGTAAAAGAACATTATTTTTTTTTTAATCTAACCATAATGATGCCAAGCAAAACCTTTCTTAACTATTACTGTAACAAAGGGCAAGTCAATTGCTTCAATCACTTAAATTATAATTAATTAATTATACACTTTCTCTGTGTATATAACTTAAGTTATATACACAGAGAAAAGAAAAACAAATTATAAACCATTTTCCAGCGTTCCTGAACTCCCCCAGTCAGTGGTACTGAATTTAGCTGGAACACCAGAAGGATGAGATTGCTCCCAATCAACACGTTCACCAAATCTGGCTCAAATAACATGAGAAGTTCTACAGTTTCTTTATTATGCGCACTACAGGTTAAAATATTTTACAAAATAATTTCTGGTTGCCCAGCTCAGTTTTCCTCTTTGAAAAAGCCGTGAACAATAAAATTTGGCTGTGAGCAATAAAAACTAGCAAGTGCCTAAGTACATGCACTCTCTCACATTTCAGGCTCTGCAGGATAAAACTTCTCAGATTTTGATCCAGCATAAACGTTGCTTTTACTTCAACCATCAGTAACAGGAAATCAGAGAACTTAATGATGTGTGTGCATGTGTGTGTATATAATTATATATAAATATTCAGTTGTATGGATGTTAAGAAACATTGGGGGAAAAAAGCATCCTTCACTCAACTATTAATCTCTCTCAAGCAAATCGACAAGAAAAAAAAAGATTGTAATATTCTTTGTGAGCAAGAGCATCCAGCATATTTTAAGATTCTGCCTGTCTCAACCCACATAGCTCAAAGATGGGTGGGCCATTGATTATCATGGAAATAACTGGGTAGGAATGAATGCCTGAAGAAGCAAGAACCAGAATAGCAGGGGCATTGTGGGCTTCAACCAGTTATCCCAGTTACTGACAGTCATTTTCTTCTTTTTAAAGAGCCCACATTTTGTAAAGGATGGGGCAGGTACCAATGTTTTGCCACTGACAGTTAAGAACAGCATCTCCAGGTTTGACAGAGAGGATACCATTCTCATTTTAAAAAATTACTGCAAATATTTGCTAGCATTTTCAGCATGAACCTTCAGCTTGCAGAGTCAGAAAGCCAAAACCCACAACTCTGTGACAATTAAGCTGGAAAAACATACAAGTTAAAATACCAGCACTTCCTAAATACCAGCAAGTAAACCCAGCTAGACAAACAGGTTGTTCACACTGATGGCCACGTTCCCACTCCTTTAATCAAACTGAAAGAAGCAGAATGCATGGCTGTATTAGAAACTGTTGTTAAATGAAATGGAAAGGGTCAGCCAAGCAATGCTGGGCAAAGTCACTCCCCTCCTGCCCATTACTTTGTAGTTACCTTAGGCTTGGAAGCCCAGGGTTTTTCCTCCCGTACATTTTGTCCACACTGCCATGGATTTCTTACAAGTGATGAAATATTTAATTTTTTTTTTTCCTTTGGAAAAATCTGTTAAGCCACTCTGCTCAACAATACTCTCTGGTCCTCATCACACAGAAATATACCCATACACGTATTAACACCTTCCTCAAGAGCAAAACACTATGTAGGTGTGTAAAGGTAAACATATTCCAAAATCTCTGAAAGATAATTTTAAAATAAATTATAGTTTGAAAAACCTAATGCATTGTTCAAAACAAAATGAAGTCATTCAGCGTAGACTTTTACTCGTTTCAGGATCTAGGGCATTTCAGTCATCTTTGTGTGAACTGAAATTGCAGGAGGGTATTTCCAAGCAGAAACAGAAGCAGCATATCTAGATTAGATATTGAGTCACAATTGTTAAGGCAATACTAAAACTAGAAAAACTGGATTTAAGGATGGCGGCAATTTCCAAAAACACAGAAGAAACGCACACAAAGAAATCCGTGCTGCAATAAAAAAGTTCCTAGCTAATACCATTAAAATGAAAAAGCATCATGTTATCAGAACGTTCCAGTTACACAGGTTCACAGCATGCCTGAGATGGGAGATACGTTCCTCCCACCAGATACAGCTTTCCTCCACCCATACCGCCTAGTTTTAAACACAGGGATGCTGAAAGGCACATATCTGGTCTACTGCTTTGTCTCACTTCAGACTTGGCCAAGATCTTGAGAGGAAAATCAAAGATGGGCAATAGTCTGCCTAAAGGAAAAGTTCCTACCTTCCTCACTGTGTGCACACCTTTTCTGGAAGCACAACAGCTTCTCTACCAGAAACATCTCTTCTTCACACCACTCTTATTTCTTCTCATCATCTTAGGAACACCCAGCTCTGTGCTACACCCTTACCTTCAATAACACCTTGTAGCAATGCATTTCCTGTGATCTATTTACAAGCTTATTTCTGTTTCCCAACAGCCACTGCAAACAGAAACGTGTCAGATCCTCACTCCTTGGCTCCTCTTCACTCTACAAGCAGCCCATGAAGCTGACAAGCCCAGAATTCTGCATCAGGAATTAAACATGCTTCCAGGGTTATCTCCATGCACGGTACTTGCGCTAACCTAGCCACGGGTAAGGAAGGCGTGCGTGACAGAGGCAGGCTCTCTGCTGGGAAGTGACAGACAGCAGGAACATGGATGCCTGTAGCAGCTTTACTCTCAGGTAGGGTATCGGAGGTCTAGGAATACTCTCTTGCTGAGAAAGTCCTGTTTGTCCCTATTAACCTAAATGCTCCCTAAACACCTCTAGTACTCGGTGCCTACCCCATCCCCACAGTATTCGTTCTTAGCCATCTTCTCTACCATCAGCTCCTGTGAGCTTAGGGCCCGCTTCTCCGTGTGCCCAACATACCGAACCCTGGAAAACGACTAAAACATAGGGCACTTACAGAAGCCTTTGCCTTGGCCTTAGCCAGTTGCTGTCTCCTTCCCACGCCACCCGAGTCAGCGGTGGAAATCCTGACAGTGTGAAGAAACGATGGCTTTCCTGCTCTGCGTGCCAACACCAGGGCAATCTTCAGCGTCCGGGAGGAGTCCTGGCAGGAGTCCTGGTGCTGGGCCTGCAGCACTGTGAGGGACAGGAAGCATTAGCGAGAACTGGTAGAGGCACAGGGCCAGCGTACCACAACGCCCCTTGCAGACATTTCCATTGTGTTCAAGTCAGTACATTAAAAAATAAAATAAGTGTCTTGGGACCTACTTGTATGTCCTGCAGGCTCCATACGGAAGAAACCCTATCATAGAGAATGTCTACAACTGCAGTCAAAGGTAAGCCTGAAGCTGTGCAGACAGACACCAAGTAGGTTTACCCCAGCTAGCTCATACACCAATAAATATCTCGGCTGCAGCAGTGGACGCCCAAGGGCAGCTGCACAAAACCACCCTGGAAAGTAGGGTAACACTCGCATCACACACTGAGCTGCGTGCTCCCAAGGCAACCCTGCTGCCAGCACTGCTCTAACAAACTTTTATCTGTTGCAGGGTTGCACGTACAAGTTGGAGATGTGCATTTGCAGTTGGAGATAGAAGTTGGAGAATGCACCTGCTTTAACACTAGTACCATATAGATGGATTAAATTATTCTCAGCAAGTCATATTAACAAGAATTATTTACCAGAAAAAACAGGCTGCTCTAATATTCAAGGCTTCAGCCTGAAGTTGCTACCTCCCACACACAAAACTTCCATGTCAGATCCTTGCACACACGCCAGACCAGAGCTATTACTCAGGTGCAGGTTGGCAAGCGCAATATGTTAACTTTTAATTCTGTGGGAAGCTTTAAGAAGATTCCCCTTGCCTCATTTAGCAGAGATCTCTCACCCACTTCCATGAAAGACTAATTATTCTAAAAATGTCCCGGCCTACAACATTTGCCTTCTTAATGATAAACTCTCATCACTAAAGACCTGGAATGATGAGTTTAAGTGTAACTCTGTCAGTCTCTGTCCGGTGGGCAGGCTCATTGCTCCGATGGCAAAGAACTTCTAGCGATGTGACTCTATCTTAGAAGGGGTCTGGCAAAAAAAATAAAAAATAAAATTAAAAAAAAATTCAAAAGCAGCCAAGTGCAGCAGATTTTAAGGGCTTAAGGCATGGCCTGCAAGATTTCTTCAAAATTCCACACAGTAAGCCATCCTTTCATAATATTTGACTTTCAAACTGCAGTCTGAAGTTCCTGAGAGTCTTCGAAGCCCCAGGTCTCATTTTCGAAAGTGTCATCCGCATTCTGTCTGGGTACAGGCAAACAGAATCCACACCCCCTCATCACCTCAAAGTGGGACGGGAGATACTGTGCCTGCAGCATTTGCTAACTAGGAAGGTGAATCCATTGTTGAATGCAATTTTATCAACTCTATACCAATGCCCAGCCCCAGGTCCACAAACCACCAGCAATGTTCATCAAAACAATGATGGGAGCATGAAACTGCAGTTTGGAAAATTCTGGCGCAGAAGGAAATGTATGCTCATCTATTTATAAATGAAGTCTGGAGCTAGCTTCACTGATCATCCTATAAATAGTGACTTGCATGAAATCCAGAGTAGTGGATCTGATATTTCATACTTGCTCCTTATTCTAGAGCAGCAGTTTTCTGCAAAACATCACTTCGCCAGTATGCCATGGTACTTTTCAAAAGCTTTTTGAAGCTTATTCTATGCACTTGAATTCAAGATCCAAACATGTTTTTCACACAAGGAAAAAAAAATAGAAGTCAGAAGTACTATTTACAGAAGAGATACGAAGGGAAGCCGCCTTCCTCCAAGGCTGTACCTAGCAACATTTACTTAACCATTTTCACTACTTCCTTGAACAGCCACTTTTGCAAGAGCGTAAACACATCAAACTGTTGCAAACCCTGCCTGTGGCTGGAAGGAAGACTGCTGCCTAATTAGCACGCTAGCTAAAGTAGGAATAAGTTTTAAAAGTTTGCTAATGTTCTGGTAATAACAGTACATCCACACCTGTAAGACCCAAGCCATCTATTAGAAATTTCATCACAAAGTAGAATTAGTGGACGGCTGAGGGAAATGTTGAATTGCAAAATTAAATCCTAGTTGTGGGCTACTTTCCTTGGCTCTTACTCTCAACTTTTACCTTTATTATAATTAGCCAGAGGTCACAATGCTTTATTCCTGTCTTTCAGGGTATATGATATTACCAGAACTGCCAAAGCCTAGAACAAGTTAGAAAGCTATTGTTTAATACATTCAGCCTCTAGAAACAAAAACAAAATCAGAAAAAACAGAGCAAAACTTACACAGCAGGTGATGCTTCTTGCATACTTCCTCTCCAGGAAACCTGTCTCCTGGAAGGCGGCTTTATTTCCAGTTAACTGGGTATTCACCTCATCTTCAAAGGTTATGACTTTTTATCCAGGTTATTTTTACGAGCTGTTGATATTAGTGAAAAAACATTAATGTAAATATTACATAGCCAAACAAATTGTGAGAGGCTGTAGTAACTGATGGAAAATTCCCTAGCAGCCTGTCAAGACAGATTGGATCATCTGTATGTCAAAAGTTCTGTGCCATTTTTGTCACTATGAGCCGCAGCTGCACAAGGATGCACTCAGCAGACCTATACTTACCTATCTGGAAAACACCACGTTGTGCTCTGGTCCCGGGTAAACAACAGTTCCAAACCCACACAGGATCCTTTGCAGCAAAACTGAGGTGTGGATACCATGAATGAAAAAAATCCAGAGGTTTCTGAATTTGCAGGCAACCCAGTTCCTTACAAAAGGCTTTTATTTTGGGGGGAAAACCAAAATGACTATTAGGAAAGTCTGAGAAGTCAAGCACCTGACGGGAAGGAGAGGCCCTATAAAATCAAAGACCATCTACAGTGTTTCTCCCAATCCCCAAGCGCTTTTAGAGCCTTGGAAAAGTCAGCACAAAACCAGGTGACAGCATAGTGATTTTCCCAGCCAAGAGATCAAGTTTCTTTTAAGCACCTGACAGACCAGAACTTGATTTTTTCCTGCATTCACACTCAAGATATCACAAAGCACTTTACGAATCAATGCATTACAGTGGTTCGATCATCTCTACCAAATGGGAGCCTAGAATAGAAAAATGGCCTTTAATGACAAAACAGCCCAATGCCAGAATTTCAAGATGAAATATGAAGGGTGGTGAAGATACGTGATTGCACCTTTCCCCTCAAGTGCCTGGATCTCACTGGAAAATGTACATACTTAGTCAAAATACATACTGCCGTGACGATAGCTTAAATACACGTTTCCATCTTACCCAGGAGATTCTGAGGATGCAAGAACGGTTAGATCCAGGGGTTAGGTACAATGTTGAACAAAGCCAAAGCTGTGGGTTACATAAAATATGGTTTTTGGTACAACGAACCATACCTTATACAACTCTTGTACGAAGACATTCTGGAAAAAAACACTGAGCTGGACAGAAGTGTTTTAAACACGTATGTAGATCTGCCTTCCTAGCAGAGCCCCGTATAAGACCGTGTATCTTCCCAGCCTTGCTCCCAGCACAGCGGCTGCTGGGAACTACTTCCAGCTCAGGACCACTCATGGATATGAGGCAGCTCCACTGATTTAATGGGGTAACTGACATCAGGATCTGACCAAAAGGTTTTAGAGAAAATAAATGGGGGGATTTTTTGAAACACACAGGCCACACTATATTATAGTTCTTCCCCAACCTTATAAACACAGCGAAACACTACAGAAACAAACAGTAGCTATGTTTACACTGGAGGAAGTTGTAGCTTGTCAGGATACAGTTGTATAAATAATTTAAAAAATAACCCAGTACACATGGCATGTCCTTTTAGAAAAGAAAATAATAGAATGGAAAATTCTATTTTCCCACCATACGCAGAAAGTCATTCTAGTGTCTGTGACACACTAATGCCTGTTAAAAGTTTCCTTCCTTGAGCTTTGTATGAGGCCCACGGTGAAAACAGAGAAAGTAATTACATCTTTCCAATTAAGGTGGAATAATTCAGTTTGTGCTTTACACTTGGAATACAAATCAGTATACACAGCAGTTATGTTTTTATAATGCATCATATGAAAGGAAAATAAGGGTTAAACGTAGCTCCAAAGGAATCCTTTTTTGTGATCTTCAGCTATTTTTGTTTCACTTTAGAATGAGAGATTCACAGGGACCTAAAAGAAACAAAAATAATTTTAAAAAACCCACAGCGCTAGCAGTGGTAACTTCATGCACACTTGTGTATTGTGCTTCTGCTTGAGTAGAAGCCTTTTTTTTTTTTTTTTTAACTCTCACAAATACAGCGCAAGTCAACAGTAGAAATATACATCACAGAACTATTTATTATCTGCGTTTTGCTTGTAAAACCTTTTCACCAAAAATCACAGTTCTGTCTACGCAACTAATAGGTTTGAGGATGGGAAATACATTTCACAGCTTTTCACTCTTCAGATTCTAACTTAGCGAGTCAGGAGAGGTACTGCTCCTAGCCAGCACTTTTTAGAGAGGTACTGCTCCTAGCCAGCACTTTTTAGAGCTGTGGAACACCTCCCACCAGCCAGATGCTGGTAATACACTATGGTCACCGACAGCGACCAATACACACAGACGTGGTCCCAGCAGGGAGGCCAGGCCACGAAGAAGTTTCTTGTTTCAGCAAAGATACCCCAGGAGCCAGACTAAGGCATACTAACGAAAGCATACAAGGGGGTAAAAATAATAATCTCTTCCTCCCTGATGCCTCACAAGCCCAGACATGCTCTATTATCACAGTTCTTCAGCTAATGAAACAACCCAGCCCGTGACACTAGATGTTTGTTCTGTAGGACCAGCGTATGTTTTCAGTGAAGCTAAGACAGGCTCTGTGGTACCTCATTAATGCTGCTCATTAGTCCTTTTAGGATGCACATCGTGCCGGACCTCTGTAGAAAAGCGGTGAGGGGAAGGCTCAGGTCACGGTTTTGCCCTGAGGTATAAGCCAGTGATAATGCTGTATTGTTACTGCTGCCTCCCAGGTTCTCCTGTTGCGTCAGGAGGAGACACGATCCGTGGAAGACTTGTGTAACAGGTGGTCAGCACCCATCCAGGGCAAAACACCATTACTTTAGGAAGCACCTTGGGGTAGGCAGCTCCCTCCCAGCCCCACTTTACCTTGTTTGTTCTCTACCTTGCACTGGAATGTCCTCACAGATCTTTATTTTCTGACACACTCCGTGGAATCCAGAAAGGTAATGCAGAAGAGTGTTTGTTTTACAACCTAGGCTTCAGCTCTCAAATGCAAATCAGTCCCACAGCAGGGGACAGCTCAAGCTGAGATAATCCAGATTCATTATTTAACTAACAGGGACTCTTCTTTTGCCATGTTCCATGGCTTGCAGCTCTCACCATTGCTAGGCCAAGACGACAGGAGGGCCTGACAATGGTAGAGTGATGGCAATAATTCATTTATCCCTCTTCAGGCACTCCTGAGTATCCTGGTCTGTTCGCTCTTGGAGTTCTAGTCAAATTTTACCCATTTTTCTCATATGCTTTGCCACTTCTACAGTAGCTGATTATTTATTGACTTATAACCTTCAACTGCCTGATACAGGAAAGCAGCCTGGACAGTTCCCTACTCCGAACAGTTGTTCCTTAAGAGGCTGAGATGGAAACAAATTCCAGATTCAGATCCATTCTCAAAAGAATGGCAAATTTTCCTAAAATTATTTGCCCAGATTAATCCATATGGGTAAACTGCACTCTGCAGAGTACTCCCATGTGGCAACAAGCACCCAGGGACAGCTGCTTAGAGGATGCCAAGGACAGGGCTGCAGCTGTGCAAGGGAAGGGTCATTTCATCAGCAAACGGCAAGAGCTGGAAGGCTGCCAAGCTGCAGACCCCACGATTGCTCCACAGGTCACCAGAAGGCACTGCTGGTCCCTTCTGTCAGAATCAGTGCTGCACATCTTGCAAAGCCTGGGAGAAGTGTTTAAGCAAGTTTTCAAGAGATGCGCTTAAAAACGGGATGTCATTTTCTGCGCTGGCTGACAACAAGTGGCACACAACAGGAACGTGCTGAGGGCATTACGTATTGCCTGGAACAGGGTGAGCACCTGGGGCTGCATTCATTTAGGCAGTTTAATTTGTCATTCTTAAAATGCTATCATTTGATTGCAATGGCCACAGACAGACACACCACAGCAGCATAGCCAAAACGTGTACTTGCCACCAGCTCTGGCCTGGTAAAAGAATTCAGCTGCAACTACACTTGCAAATTGACTGCACCCAACATGTAAATTACGCTTCCATGTCCTTTAAGGGTCTCCAGGAACAGCCCCTCCCTGGCTGTGTAAATCACTACATGATGCTGCACACACACAATGACTCATGCTCTCAGTAAGCGGCTCTCAAAGAGGCTTAAAAACAGCTTCAATGGCTTGTAACAAAGTGCTGATTTTGACAAGAAGTTTGGATCCTTTCAGAGGCACCTCATTTATGTAAGTGCACCCCACCTGAAAAATCACTCTTCATCCCCTTGAAGAATCTGGTTGGCACAAACACCTCCTCATTTCTTTTATTTCACAGTATTTTTACTTTTTTATTTTTACTTTTTTTTTTTTTTTTTTTTGTTACTGATCTATCTTGGGTCAAAGGAGCAGAGAAAGATGCCTAAGCTTTCCATATTCCAAGAAGGAGCACACTGAAAAGTGTGGAATTTGTTTTGCCTTTTCATTCAGAAGGCTTTTCTATGAATCATATCCATGCTGTTTTCTGTCCTACGACAGACCTAAATATTTTATCATCAGAGGCCCAACTAGATAAACATCACTGAAATCAATGGAGATGTGTTGATTGTTTTATCAGTGTTTTTCTTATAACTTTAAGTAGAAGAAGTAAGAGTAATGTAAAATTGTACATGTTCAGAAATCTTCGTAACTGACTTTGACATTATGACAATGGAAGAATCTGGGTCAACTCCCCCTCTTACTCTCCTTTGTTTTCCAGGAGAAAAGGGTGACATTAATTCTGTCGTTACTGTGAATGCTGCTGGAAACTACACCTGCTTTTGAGGGCTGTTCCTGAGAAAAAAAAAATACAGGGAAAGGATCAGAAAGAAATACAAAATTATTTTAGATCTAAAAAGCATGCCATTTATCAAATCAAGGTATTAATTCTAATTTATCAAGCAGAGGTCAAGAAATTCAGTCTGTTTTCTGTGCACTAATTACAGAATACACTTCAGACTTGAATCCATCAGTGAAATACAAGGTCCACCTGCTGAAGATAACAGTAGATAAAACCCCTGCAAATAAAGTGCAAATTTTTCCACCCATGTCAGTAATTAACTAACAGAACCATTCACTTCAGGATGTACTGAGGTGTCATGAATTCGCCAGCAAATACCAGAATAAAACACATTTCTGAAAGCAATCCTGTGGTTTCAAGAGGAACTTCTAGCTAGATGAAAAAATTACTCACTGAGCTTTGATGACCTATGCTGTGAAAACTGTACTAGATAATCAGGGTAGCTCCTTCTAACCTGAAGAAATGTACATACGCTTCATTCACTTTTGACACCTACAAACTAAAGAGTCACCTACTGATAGGTCAATGCAAATAAAGATGTACTTTCATCTCCAGGTAGAACATTGGAATTTACGTCCTTTGTTCTTCCTAAATCTTTCATAAAAAAACCCTCAATGAATCCATGCAGAAGAAATGGGTAAAAGGATCAAAAGATTTATTAGGGGCAAAAGTACAAATATTCAAATCCAACTCCAGTCTCCCTGACCTCCTATTTTTAGGAAACTGGTAACAACTTAATTATTATTGGAAAGTCTCCCTTGCTGACTTTGGTCAGCAGCTCCAAAAGATATTGGGAAGAAGAGGACACAGATGTGTAATTACATGTGAAACCAGGCTAAAAATCACTGTATAATGGTCCAGGTTTGTTGTTGCTCAACAAACTTAGTTGGAGGTGAACTAACAACTGAATTACAGGAGGAAGCTGGAGAAGCCTTCTCTGACTCCACATACCTCCAAGACAGTTGTCCGACCCCTTCAAAGCACTGATGAAACAGTCTCTTCACATCCCTTAGTCTAGAGACTGTAACGTCATAGCCTGCCTCTTTATTTTAATTCACAGCTGAAAGTATGTGATAAGAAAAAACAGGAAACAGTCTTACAAATAAACAAAGACATGTTCAGGGTGGATCTACACCCACCTAAAAATGGAGACTTTCCATTACGGAATGTACCTAGTAATAGTCCGTATCTGTTTTTCTCAGTAAAGGCATATTGATTCATTGTATTTTTACACTCTGAAGTACAACAAAACCTCCAATCAGATCTTTGCTACAGTTCAGAAAGCCAGTGGCAAGGACCGATAACCTTCCATATCTCTTGTTTGGAAATATCTTACTCTCTATTAACTAAAATAAAATAAGGTTATGACAAATAGACTTTAGTTGTGCACATAATGACAACAGATAAGACCACTGTACTTAAGCACCTCTGTGGCCCACCACAAGCCTCTGCCTTTTAAGGTATTTACAGTTACAAAAAAGCTGTTTGTTTGCTACTTACCACCAGATCTCAGAAACATATTTTAATTTAAAAATTAAAAAAAAAAAAAACTGAAAGGCTCAATTTCTTCCTGCTTTGTAGCACCTTTCTGTAGCTGGCAGGACTGGAAGGCATGGAGACAGTTTGCTTTAAAAGCTAGGCACATAGCAATTGCTTGAAAACATAGGTTTCTAATAAATAGTCCATGCTGTAACTAGCTCACTGCAGGCCAGGTCCCTGCTGGCCTCACTGGAAGTTCCCAGCACGGATCGGCTGCTGTGTGGGCTTGATTTGCTCCTCACACATAGGACCCCCCTCAGCAGAGCTGGAAGCCTGCAGTCAGGGCAAGCCAGCTCCAAACAATATTTAGAAACCTATTGGCACACGAGACTTGACCAGCTCCTCTTCTACCAAGCCACAGGCTGATCTGGGGGTCGAGGTAATCTGTCACTAAGTACACGTCTTCGCGAGTCTCCCCATCCATGCAGCAACACATGGCAATATGCCAGCTTCAGGGAGGACTCCCTTCCTCGCTGCACTGAAAGAGGTTGCAAAGGTTCTCAGCATTGCCCCACGTGAAATGGTTTAGGAAATAATAGCATTTCTGAGAGGGACTCGCATCGTGCCACCCACGGATCTAGCTGCAGCTTCGGCAGCTGCGCCAGCTTTACTCACCCACGGGCGGCCTGTTCCCAAGATATGCCACCAGGTGTTCACAGGCGACGAACAGGAAGCAACTGGTCTTTGCAAGGCCTCACAGTAATGCTTTCCCACAAAATATCGTTTCTTCAATCTAATCTCACAATTCAGTTTTCCATTTGTCTCATTTTATAGAGTTATAACATCATGCTTTTGGGCAAGAACTGAGGGACTAGGTGAGAAGTTACATTAATTCAAAAGAAAAGCAACAGCAGGCTCTCTCCTGGTGAGGACATTGATCTGGGAAGAGACCGCTGTGCACACCGTGAACTCTGGCTCATGCTCCAGCCACTAAAGAGGACAGGCATTTTTCTGCTTCTCCTGATGGAGCTGACAGAGTAGCCACGTTGCTAGCGCTTACAATTCTATGAGGAACTGTAAGACATTCGACATTTTTTCTGAGGACCCTGCTACTGAAGTCAACTGATTGCGTAAGATATCAGATCTCTTTACAGGTCATGCTGTTCTACCCATCAAAGAACAAGTAACTTTATTTTCTTTCTCAGCTGCTGAAAAATGCTTTAAAATGTGTCCGAGACCTCTGAAAGCTCAAAATCTGAAAGGCAAATATAAAAGCTTCACTGGCCTTCCTTTCTTCTTCAACCTCGTATTAAGTCTACCTCCTTTTCAGGAAGATGTAGTTTGGGGCATTTGGAACTTCAAGGCTAGCAACAGCGGCAGTGAAATGAGCGGGTGGTCCACGTGAAGAGGAGGACGTCCAGCCCATGTAAAGTTCTCTTCTGATTACAAACAGAAATCAACAGAACTGCAGGGAGCCAGGGAGAAATCCACTAGTCTACGCTGCAAAACACCCGATGTTATCTGGCCACTTTGGCTTTTGGAAATGAGATCTTCACACCCACATCCAAAGTGGAAAACAAAACAGAATCCACCACAGATGAAACTCTTGTTAGGAGAGTGGACATGGAAATCCAATCAGCTCTCTACCTCCCAGATGAACCCCTCAGGTCATGGTTGAAGCACAGTAACATATGAGGGTGAGAAAGAAGCCTGCAAAGCCAGTCCTACGGCTGCATCTGCGCTATGCATAAACAGGAGCTTCAGTTCCTGGTTCTGTACTTAGTGTTTTCCATAAGGTGCTGATTTCATTTTAAAATGAGTTTCACGTAACTAGTACATTTTGTGCAAAACTAGTTAACTCTACACCCTCAAAATATCATGCGCTTCCCAGCAAATAAATCCCAGACCTTGACATCTAAAGAATGCTTGGCAGATCCAACAAGACGCACAGCCAAGCTGGATGTCAAAGGTATTTGTTAGGTTTCCCGTCAGCCAAGAATATTAACACCTTGCCCATACTTAAAAGGAGTAAGATCTTTCTGGTGCTGGAGACAGTGCATGAAGAAATAATTATAATAAAGTTTTTATGTGTTCTGCAAAATGTTTGTGTGCTTGGTTGGCTTTGAATGCATGCGTCACAGAGAAAACTCTCCAAGATCTGCAGTGCTGGCTGGACTTGATAACCTCCTCCAATTTCTTAGGACATTATCTTTTTCATGTGCACACATAGATGGAATTATCTGGAATCCAAAATAGCTGAAAGGGAGAGAAATTCTCTCAGGTGACAGGCTGCCGTATATCTCAGCTGCTTTTCACTCTATCTTTCTTCAGAAAACTGCCATCGACAAAAAATAAAAACAGTCTGGCTTTCCAGTGCCCTGAACTGAAGAGAAAAATAGGAGTGGAAGGGATCCCCGAGGACTGCTCAGCTTATCTCCCAGCCCTAGCGCACAGCCAGACCTGTGTTTGGATTGTTATTTTGACAGGCCTTCAGTCACAGCCTCCACAATGTTCCCTTCCTTCTCTATGCACCTCCTCAGCTATTCTAATTCTAAAAGTTTGCCCTAAAATCCAGCCCAAATGGTGGCATATCCTGGAGCAGGATGGTGGGATTTTCACGGAGTACTGACATCCTCAGGTTTTTATTGGCATGACTTCATTATGGACAGTGGAGCACTTTCGCACCAGTTAAGGGTCTCACCAATACCCGATGGCATCAGTGAACAATCCACGGGCACACAGGCCTGTGCCAGCGTCCTGGTTCTGGCTGCGATAGAGTTAATTCTCTTCCTAGTTGCTGGCTGGGGCTAAACACCACAGCAGAAAAGAATCGGCTTTTGCAGAAATCAGGGCGCCTTTCATATAAAGTTCAGGAGAGATCTCTTAACTAGATTTTCCACAAAACCCCGGGTTACGGTGGGTACAGCGAGGGAGCAGCACACGTTGGCTGCAAGAGCTGGGAGGAGCGGAGCCCTCCATGCCAGAAGATAGCAGAGGCCACGGGATCTGGCCCCAGCCCACTGGCCTGCTTCCCACTCCTCAGGGCCAACAGGTCTCCACCCAGGACACAGCCCGAGCTGTGGACTGCCCGCCTCTTCCAAAACACCAGCAGGCTCTGGTTTTTGTGCTGGGGCCCCAGACAAGGCAGCAGACTGGAAGGCATGCACCTTCACTTCTCCCACCTGCGCTCCCTCTTCCCTGCTGCCCCAGCCACAGGCGGAGGGTGGGCGGCACAGGCAGGCAGGGAGCTGGCTGCAGGCACCAGGTCACCTGCCTGCACCCGGGGCTGCTGCCTCCTGGCACCCCCAGCGCAGGAACTGCCTGCCCCCCCCCCAGATGGCTGCTGGGGATGGGGAGGGTTGTTCCCTCCTAGGAACCCAAAGCAGGACGGGTGGGAAGGAGTGAGGAGAGAACTGGGTGCAGTAGGGGGAAACAGAGGAGAAACAGAGAGAGATCCTCCTGCCAAATGCATTTGCAGTTTTTATAAACATGAGAAATACCCCTCCCACCATTGACTCGGGCAGAACAAGTTAGAAATCCACACTAGGACAAGGACAACCCGCTTGGTACCAGTTCACAGCAATAAGGAGCTCTACCTACAAGGCAGTTTGGCATTGACAGGACATTAGAGGCCAGATTCTGTTCTTATTTTCCACATCTTTAACTATACCATGACAGACAAAAGCAGAACTGTGCCACCCGGACACAAAAGGCCTTGCAACTGCTTCACGAGGTGCTGATCCCTCAGCAGCCAGCACTGTAAATGGTAGAGGCTCAGCTGGCAATTGCAGACTCTGCCTGCAAGCTCTCCAGCTGCCCCCCCGGCCTGCGCACAAGCCCCACATTTACCTTCAAAAAAAGATCCATGTGGAAGCGCTGCACAGTGTGGCGAAACACTTGCACGGTACCTGCTGTGACACCACCACTCAGAGCCCACAGGCCA
The DNA here is from genome assembly GCA_035590215.1 of Microhierax caerulescens. Classification (NCBI taxonomy): domain Eukaryota; kingdom Metazoa; phylum Chordata; class Aves; order Falconiformes; family Falconidae; genus Microhierax; species Microhierax caerulescens. The sequence continues at coordinate 1,686,394 of JAVJGJ010000032.1, read as the reverse complement.
GCCACTCCCTCTGCAGTAGATTTTTCCAGTGGTTTCCTAAATGTTTTTTCATTGATTCAGGCATATTGCAAAGCTCCAATATAATGGTCATGTTTGGAAAAAAAACCAAGACATTTCCTTCTTTACCACCAGCCTTTCCTGTTCTACTCCCTGTTCCTTTGTCACACTGTTGGTGTGCAGTTCTGCTGCAGGAGAACTTCTTCATCACGAGGGACAAGCACATGTCTGAAGGTCAGGATCAGCTTCCTCTTCGCAGCCAACTCACACAGGGAAGCCTGGAAATGGGACCAAGCAGGCTCAGAGCCAAAAGCATCTTCTAGCACAGTCTGGTCCCTGCTGACCTTGGAACTCCGGGGGAGATTTGGGCCCTACCCAAATGACCCCTCCTCTGGCTTTTCCTGCGATGCTCACACTAGGAGCCAACGCAACTGAGTCAGCTGCCACCAAGCCAGAAAAGTGTTTTGCTCCTTTCTGCAGCTCCGCATGCACATGGAAACCTGACTGTAAAAGGAGCAGCGTTAAAGTAGTGGTCAAGCACACCTCACGCAGAAAGGCCAGAACTTAAGGAACAGAGACTTCACAACTAGGAATAACTGGATGAGTGCCCCCTCTTACGTAAGTCACAATGTCCCTCCATCATCATTTCCTTCACCAGCAATAAATTCTGGGTAAAGCAGATTACATCTTGGTTAGATTTATCTTCCTAGGAGGCTCAGAGGTTCCAAGGAGAAGAGAATTCACTATTCCTTCATTATGTACCCTATTATATTGTTGCAGTAATTACCCTCCTTGTTGAAAACAAAAAACCTGCGGAACAAACAAAAAATACCAAACCACTCCTTTGACTTTAATTTAACTTTTCAGCATCCTCTCCCACCTCCACAGATGACAAGCGGCTTGCGCAATTTTAATTCATCATTCTTTGTATTATGAACTATTACACACTATTTTTTCCATTGGGCCCCAGCCTTCTTTCTGTCTCCAGGAAAAGCGGTCCCCAATAGCAACGAGTAGATACTCTGTTTTCTCCTCATTTTTCTCCAAGTTACTTGATGCCTGCCTTTCTGTTCTTAACGCTGCATTTCTTATTTCTTTGCCTTTTTTTTTGTTCATTGGGGTTATTTTGTTTTTTGTTGTTGTTGTTTTTTTTTCCCTGTCGCTCCACAACGAAGATACCCTGCTGCATCCTAGCCATCACAGTCAATCCCCAATTTTTGGCTTCCAATCTCTACCTGTTTATCTAGTCAGTCGGGCTCCATGAAACCTCTCAGTTTCATTCACGCTGATCTACCAAATCCCATTCTGCCAGCCCTTGCTCTGATAGATCTCCAAAAGGTCTGTCTCCTTGCTCCTCCATTACAGTCAGACTGCCTTGCCTGGCTACTTGCCATCCTTCAGGAACATCAGATACCTGAGAGCAGCCTGTGCAGCAGCAGCAGGAGGTTAGAAAATGTCCATGCAGCCTCAGTGTGGCATCCAAACTGCTCATCATTGCTGGATCAGGCCATTCCCGGCTCAGTGCTCAAGCAGTCTTGCAGTTCTCACCCAGTGAGTCATCCAAGGCCTGTTTCACCACACACCATCCATACCTTGAACTGCATCCAGGACAGCACATATCCAAGCACCTCCCCTACACCAGTGTATCGACGGCGGCTGTGAGTACTCACAGGCACAATGCTCAGTGGTATCCCAGGAAAAGCTTTCAGTAGCAGCAGCTGCAGCACTGGAAGACTGCTGTGCATTGCCTTCTAGCTGAGCCTCCAGCAGGAGAGGGAGTTACCCGCCGCCGGGGGCTGCAGAGGTACTTCCTGATGACACAGCAGCACCAAGATTCAGGAACATGCAGTTCCCTGCATGGAAAGCATTTCAATGGGTTTTAGATGCTCCCTCCCTTGGTTGTCCTCAACCTAATTCCTCTTCTGCCTTTCTCTGTCTCAGTCCCAGATTCTTCCCTCTGCCCACCTTTGGTGCTGGATTTTACCCCTCCTGGAAAACCAGTGCTGCCCCCAAATCCCAGCTCTGCACCCATCTGTGCCACATCTTAGTCCCTTACCTACTTCTCTGATTAGGCCACCTTCCCTCCTTACTTCCACCTCCCAGCTAAGATCAGTTTGCTTTCTCTTCTCACTTCCTGCAGCTGGTGTAGCAGCTGGGGAATCAGTAAGAGAACAGGAAACAGTGTTCCCCTGCACTTTATAACTCACAGCTTTTGACCATCAGTAGGAGGAAGAATTGCCATGATGGTCTGCTCAGAGGTGGGCCTGTGCCAGGTCCATGCTCAGTGCATGATTTTAGCTGACAAACTCTAACAAGTCTCTCCCTGGTAGATGGTGTTACAGGTTTTCTGAGGTTTTATGATGACTAAAAATGGGCTACTTACACAGAAGCGGCAAACCACACATCTGTGGTAACTGCCTTCCTAAACAGTAGGTCAATAAAGTTTAGCCAATCTACTAAAAAAAAAAATAAATCATAGAACATGGGATACACTTGTGAAAAGGAGCTGAAGAGCTTCAGTTGAAAGTTAAAAGAACACAGCAAAAGCAAGTTCAATGTGAGCCTGACACACAGGGCAAAACAGTTCAGTATGAAGAGTTCAAATGGACATTTACAAGCTACTGGAAACAGGGAATCAGAAGTCTCGAAGTTTCTGTGTCATTTAATGGCACAGCCACCTGAACTTTCTACAATATGTTTTCTTAGCAACTGAAGCTGTTGGGAGATGTCATTGTCGTAAGATAGCATGTTTGAGTTCTTTTTGAGATGCTTTACCAGTTACATTTTTGGTGAAAACACAAAAACTGTTCCCACCCTTCAGATCTCTGCTCGGCTGCAGCCATTCACACTCAGGCATCACCTCAAAGTATTACAGGCAATTAATTCCACCAGATGCTCTCCTCTCTTGCAGCTCTGTTTAGGAAATGCTCAGCCATGTCAAGCTCTTTTGGCTACTTTTCCACTGCGCAGAGCCAGGCCCTGTGGCCTTCACATTAAACTGCCCTTTTGCCCACCTCCAGTGATGCTAGAAAGGGTTTTCTTTAAACAAAACCAAGTGTCCTGCCTTCTCTTTTCTGAAAAGAACTAACGTAAATTGATTGCTAAGCCTGAAAGTCTGTCACTGACATTTTCTAGGACAAGAACATTTATTTATTTTCTCTTGAGACACGCAGCTCAGCTGTGCAAACAATGAACACTTCTGAGCAAGCTAATAAGCCTGCAATTAATACCCAAGAATTGTCTAATGGAGAAGACAGTTATTCCTACAGTCATAAGAGAAAGAAATGTATGTATACGATATTTAACCCATGAGCAGCCGGCTGAACGAAAAACTATGGCTATTGCAAGAAACAGCAAAGTTGATGGAAAAATGGCCTAGCAATTTTAAGCAGGCCTTTTGTTCATAATTTAAAGGTGGAACAGTGCACGGGCTCCAGCAGTGTGAATGTCCTCTGTGGACATGGATCTATCTATGACTGTTCTAGCCCCGTATGTTGCTCTCTTGGAACCCAAAGCTCTGAGATCCTATATCCTCCAGTTCGGTTTAGGCACAATAAATCACATTGTCAGTCATGCACCAAACACTGAGGAAATGGTTAAGAGATCTCTGCACCCTGTTCTCTCCATCCCTTTCCCGACTGCTGGGAGCCTCCCCAATCCCTCTTTAGTCCCGCCAAAGTAATTGCAATAAGATGTCCTGTCATTGCATAGAAATACTGCATTTGCATGTTCTGCTTCTGCAGCGCTTCTGCGCCGACTTCCAGGGGGAGAACCACAGCAGTGCACAGTTGCTCGCAGGCTCTGCAGCGTTTTTCATCAGTGAAAGTGACCTCTTACTCATCAGAACTAGTAACACTAGCTTATAGGCTTTGAAGGTTATGGATGTTGATATGAATATACAGCTCCTTTGAGACTGGTGAAGGCCTAGCCAAATGTTGAAAATTAGTTTGTCTAAAATTAGCAGCAAGCCCTAGTAACCAATTTATCATCTTAATTTTATAAAGTTAACATTCTCAACATCCCCACTCCTTGCATGGGAATCTCTGCTCATTACTAATGAAGACACGATATTCAGCACCGACCCGCCATTTAAGCACTCACAGTCATACTGCAATCAAGACAGCACCAGAGGCTGTACCACCGAGACCCCCGCGCACACCCCACCGGCGTTACTGTACTCGTTTTAAGAAGGCAAAAAAGGGATAAAGTATATGTGGAGACTGGACAACAGTGCAAAGCAGCAAGGCTGACAGTGCTTAGCACCTCTGAGGCTTCACAGCTCTGAAGGTAAGTTTTTCAAGGGTCCCACCTAAATCAAAGTGCTGATTTTTAATTGCTGCAGAAACTGCTCAGTACACAGACATATGCCTTCAGATCTGCCACTTTGTTCCTAGTGCCCAGATATCATCAACACTGCCATAAAAGAGCTGTGAACTGAAAGAGCAACGCGGACATTGAAATGTAAATGAGCACACAATCATCTCTCTGGGCTCCAGGACCCATTACTTATCCCCACTGACTTCTGAACTAGTAGAGGGCTTAACAAAGCAGGGCATAAGTACTCAATTATTATGGACATGTGTTTACCCTGCAGATGTATCTGGATGGCCCAGCAACTTGTGTTGTAGGAAGGATATGGGATAATTTATGATAACAAAGTCAAGTGTGTCTTGTTCCTCTAAACTGTGCTTATTGGCCTCAGATCCTTATCTCCTTGACACTCAAGAGTGCTGCCTTACAGATGCTGAAGTGCCTTCAACTCAGCTGGCATTGTGGGAAATCTCAAGAACTGGAATAAGAGGCTTCTTGCAATGAAAAATACTCCTTGGGCAAGCAGAGATGCTCTCACCCGTCCCTGGAAAATAATTAATGCTAAACTGGACCAACCTCTGCACAAGTCTGAACAGCTTCAGCTCCCGCTGAAGTCCATGTGAGTCACTCCCACTTATTTCAGGTTTGAGTCTGTGTCTTTGCTAGAACACTCCCAGGAACATGCTGTCCTTTTCCGCACATTTCACTCTCTCTGCTTGCTTTGATCAATCTCAATGCTGCTGAAAGTTTCTGATCCACCACTGCTTGTACTCGCCCATGTACCCACAACATTCACCTCCCTGCCCTGCCTCCCTGCTGCATCGTACCACAAGTATCTTGTGGTCATCCTGTCTGGCTAAGATGGTGACATACATCTTGTAGACACCTCACCCCAACCCAGCACCACTTACTGCCAATGGAAAGACTCTCAATGACTTTGACAGCCATTTTCTTTAAGGTCCAAGAAAGCTGCCACCCCATTTCACCGATCTAAGTCTGCATCACTGTTTTTACCCTTTGTTGAATTCAAACCAGAAGTGCACTCTGACCAATGGTTCATTCCCAGCTATATTCATCTTTGCTTTGATTGATGAGGCTTCACCTCATTCTAATCCGTATGAAGCTGCTCAAGAGATGGATCCATTCCATGTAGGCTTTTCTTTTAATTTACCCAGGTGCCCTTTGATCTTGTGAATCTCTGTATTTAATTATGTGAGTTGAATGAGCTTCACATCATATCTCCTGCTGCACTTTGCTCAGGTCTGTCTTTTTTCTTTTTTCATTTGAGGAAGGAGAGTGCAATTCTTGGAAGCACAGCTCTTTAATTTTAATATGCTATAAAAGTAAGCTCACCTTTTTTTTTTTTTTTTTGCTTCTCATTGTTGATCCATGAATAAACAACTGGCAGAGGAAGGAGAAAAAGATGCTTCTAGAGGAATAGATTTGACAGCCATAAAGTGCCCTAGTGATCTCCTGGGGCACAAAGGCCCTGGTGGTATTGCTCTGCCACTTGCAATCAGCATAAATGTAGTACTTTACAATCCTCCTCGACTGCTAAAAAAACCCACAAAAAATAAAAACTAGACAGAATTATGAGAAACAAAGAAAAGCCTACACTGCACCCCAAACTAGCAGTCCAGAGCATGGGAGGAGAACTTTCATTTTGCAGTGAGAAAAACAGGTGAAGAAGCGTGATACACCAGAAAACGAAGTTGGGAGAAATTCCTCTAATGGAATTTCTATCTTTCTATTTAGCTTGACTGCGAGTTTGACCTCTTACATTTGTACCCTAGAACATTCTGGGATGCACTGACAGTAATGTCATCACGGTAGACTTGAATTATCTTGCTGGCAGGTAAGGGCTCACATCACTGGTCTTCAGTGAAATGGAATTACTTGTCAGGACCCCTGTACTTTATCCATGCTTTATACCACCAGAACATTAAGATCAGCTGGCTTGAGGATTTCACCAAACAGGTTGGATCCCTAGCTAGAGAAGCACCTCATTCCAACAGAGCAGCTGTACTGTGGAGCTCACCTTTGGGCAAGAGCTTCAGTCGGTAGTGCCTGGCACCCACAGCTGGGCTAGGACAAGCCGTCTAGATAGTAGGTACTGTTACCAGTGCAACAGTACAGCAATCCAGCTCAACTTGAGCACCCTGCTCCTCTGTTATTAGCTAAGCTAGTACCACTTTCAGATGGTTTATTTTTAATCCCTGCCTGCAGGGAACTGAACCTGTAAGAGGCTCTGGAGTGGGCCAACTGAAACAGACTGTTATATTATGTATGCAGCAGCTCATACTTGACAATATCTATCATCTGGGATTTGGGCATCAGGAGGACCACCTTCACCTGTGCCTGGGTCTTTAAGCCACCACTGAACACCACACTTCTTGTGTCATCCTAACTCACAGCAGCAATTTACATGGTTCCCTAATGCATAAACCCAAAATCTGTATCTAAAATTAAGTTTCTGCATTAGCTATGCATGGTATAGTGCATTAAAAATGGATAGTCCTTTCAAGCTCTGACACATAAGTAGGGAAATATATTGCTCAATATGCACAAAGTACTGAAATAAAATATCCATTACCTGCATGCCTCTGTTTCAGCAGAGTACGACAGAATGTGGTGGTCCTGCCGCAGACTGTCCCCATCGTTGGGTTATGCTTACAAAGCTGTGAGGAAGGTGGAGGAAGTGAGGTCAGTGAAGTGGCTGACCATCCTGTGGCATAGAGTCTCACGCCAGGGAACAGGCCTTTGTACAAAGGAACAATCTAACTTTGTTTCTCCTTTGAGGGTCATACTGAACAGGAGTGCAGGAGCACTGGAAAGCAGCCAACTTCAGAGTTCCCACGGCAAGCACGAAACAGTCATGGGCACTACAGAGAGTTTTACTGTGCACTCCCTGCAGTAATGAACTCACAAACTTGTTTCTCCACAGGCAACAAGCAGTACTGCAAGGCCGCAGCAGAGCCACACGCCACAACCCCAAAGGCAGAGGGCTTCTCACACCAAGGATTCTCCCCATACCCGAATATTTACTGAAAGCCCAACTTCATTAAGGAGGCCCCATCAGACAAATCCAACCCTTAGGTATTTCCTTTTTGACAAAGCAAGAGGGCTGCTCTTCTCTTTCTGAATGTATTGTCTCACACACAGGGAAAAAAATGCATTGTGTTACTGGTACATGCTTCTACTCCAGATCTCTGCTACAGGTTAAGTGTATGAGGAAAAATCACAACCAAACATTTCAGCAAACTATCCCCATCTGTGTGACAGTTTGTAAAAAATAGTAATAAAACAAGGCACAGGTGAAATGAATCTCAAGTCCCAGTGATACAAACTGCAAAATGTAATACTCATTTGCTGTGGATCCACACTTTTTTAAGATTAGAAAGACTGCTTACAAACCTGTTTCCTTAACATCTGTGAATAGTGCACAAACTAGCATTATTGAAAGAAAAACAAAAAAAGATGATGCCTTTTGTGCTGTAATAGGATAAAACTGTTTTTCAAGCTCAGTTAGCTGACTCACTATTTTAACTTGCTACCAAGAAAGCATCAAAGCAATTCACGGGATATAAAGCAAATACCTACTCTACTCAAAGGATGAATTCTGCAGCACTGTAAAGGTGCAGGTCTGTGTATGCAAGGTGTGCACAAAATAAGCAAATTTGGCTTCTCCAAAAGATTTGGTTTGTACCAGTGATTTGGTCACAGAAAAGACACAATTTACCAAATATGGTTCTTACAGTGATCCTGCAGCCCGAGTCTCTTCTTCAGAGTCACTCACTAGACGATAGGTCTGTGTCAACAAACATAGGAATTTACACTAGACCTTTATTAAATCCTCTGTATACACGCCCAACTGTCTGTTCTCACTGCACTCTTTACAAAATCTCTTAAGCTATAATTGCTGTGCTCTAGCCTCATCTATGTCATCCTTGGTGCTGCACACTCATTGACCAATTAGTGACACAAGCTCCTGTAACCTAGGAGATCAGGAGGCAGTATTTTAGATGACTGTTAGAACATTCAGAGACTTTCCCTGATATTTGGATTTTGGCTCTGTTTAACATTTTACCACATCAGCAGATTCACAATATGGCTAATTAAAGCTAGATATGGCTGACGCAGTTGCTCTAGTAATACTGCCACCACTACCATACTGCCTTGGTTCCTTAAATTCACAATAAACTTCCAAGACTCCTGCAAAGTAGGAAAGCATCATCCTTATTGAGCAAGTGCTGATGCTCATAAAAATAGACTGGCTCACAGTCACTACATGGACGGGGGAGCTGAGAGCTAGGAATCAAACACAGATCTGAGTCCTAGCCTAAAGCCAGATGCCCATTGTTCTGTTTAGCAAATTCCTTCTATTTCTGTTCAGGAGAACCAAAGCTTCCAAAACCATATGCTTTCAATGGTCTGAGATATCACTCAGCCTAGAGATACGGTTCATGATGATACTGTCAGGGTACCTTGCCTTTGCAGTGTTAATATGTAATTAACACAAATCATGGAAAGACACAGTGTATTGATCTATTTCAGCAATAGGAATAGCAATTGCTAGATGTAAATGGTTTATAGCTCTGTAAAGCATCCCAACTATGCAAAAAGCATTATAAAATCATTCACTTTTAATTATTTAAACAAAACTCTTTTTCTGTAATTTTGTGTGACTGGAACTATTCTGATGCTTACGCTAATAAATGAACAAATCTACAAGTTCACTATAAAACAGTCCAGAAGTATTTTTTTTTTTAATTGAACAAAGCTTATACCCCCCACTACATTAAACCACCCTTGTCAGCAGGCACTGCACCAACATGCAGCAGTGTCACAGGAAGGGGCTTTAATTTTTGTTGATTAGATTTCCTTCCACGTGGTAGAACTCATTGCAGTAATGCAAGAAAGCCAGACAAAGAACAAATGAACATCTGAAGGTAATTTAGCCGCCTAAGTGATAAGACTCCTGAACATGACGCAAAAAAATGTCAAGCAAAGCACCTTCGCTGACAGCAGTTCTGTTACATCAGCCAAATGTTTAGACAGGGCTAAGCCATACCTCTCAAGCTAACTGTCTTCAGTTCAAATCAATATCTATTGCTTATCATGAGAGACATTTTCTGGGCATTTGTGTGCATTATGACCACTTTGCAGAGGGCTAAAGGGAGCTCGCTGGAGTTTCAGCAGATTTAGAAATGAAAGTAAGGTGATGAGACACTTTCCTTATCAAGCAGCTATTTGGAAACTCAGTAGTGGGATGAATGCTGCCTAAATTGTCCACAATCTACTTTGTCATTTTATTAATGTTTTAATTGGCATTTGCAGTTAATAAGTCTTTTACTGTTTTCTCTGTATTATTCCCTGCATAAGAATAAGCACAGAGCAGCTGAGACCAGCATCTATGTTGCACATACTACCTTCAGAGACATTCCACTGTCTGGAGCTGCTTCCAGACAGTCGAGTCAAGGGAGGAAGGAACAGAGAAAGATTTATGAGAACATGAATGAGGAAGATCAATGCCAAATCTGTGTGCAACACTCACCTTCCCTGAGCATGAGGCAGCTTCTTAACAGCTCCTTGACGTCTGTAAACTGCATGTTCTCCTGAGTCATTAAAAGTTAAACAAATAAAGCCTAGTATTTTTTAATTATCCCATTGCTCTCACATCTCCTCAAGTACTGACAAATATGTTTCATGTTGAAAAACACCCTTCTTGCAGGAGAAGCGGAGGGTGATTGGAGGCAAGGGTAGACCACAGGCACAGTTGCACTGAGCTGTGCTATGAAGGGGTTCTAGATCACTCACAGAGCTCCCAGTATATCTCTCTCTTTAGGTACTGTTAAATTTAAATTAAATCTTGGTCAGGACAGTGATCAGGACACCATTTCCTAGAGTAAACTTCCTAGATAGTTTCCTAGAGTAAACTTTACTTGTTTTGGCCCTATTATGTTCATTAGCCATTAGTTTGGTGTTTGTTCACTTCATATCAGACATTCCCCACTTTCACCCCTAGTTAGAACCGCAGTGGTTCATAGACACTCTGTGGTTGCACAAACCACTTCCCCTCCCATGTGCAGTGACAGCAGTTGTATTCACAGAAGAGTTCTAGTAGGAACTTCCATGGGTCACAGCTTAATCCCCACTGATTTGTGCCAAAGAAATGCAACGACAGGGCTGTGTCCTTTTTCAAAGACTGCAGTTTTGTCCTGCTCCCATTACTTACTACAAATGGGAAATGCATATTAAACTAAGGCTCCATGCCTTTTGTTAGGCTGGAACAACTGACTTTGCAATTTCATTAACTTGCGACCAGATGAAAGCCACAGTCCTCTGAGACAATTAGAACAAAGTGCCATCACAGGGCTGGATCCAACTACAGTTAAATGCCACTACGGTGGCATTTCCACTGACTTCAACCCCACCCTACAACTAAAGATTGACTGGAAAAGACTTAATAGTACCTTACAAGTTATTCTCATTCTAAAGTGTATTCTGTTCCTACCAGTAGCCGCTGCTTTATTAAACATGCTGACCATCCACTGCCACAATGCAGAGCGATAATGCCACATGTCACAGAAACAGGAGGGTATCACTGCTTAAGCTGGCATGTTAAATGACAGTGTGGCATAATGCTTGCATCGTGCCACCTCAGGCTGCTCCGCTGCCCTTCACAAGCAGCCACGCGTAGAAGAGAGGCGAAGCCCTACGAGATGCCAGTAGCAGCCAGCCTGCCATGTGAAGCTGGCCTCAGCGCTGCAGTTCTGTGACCCAAAGCCTAGTGCAGGACACCGTCCCCAACCTGTGACTGGCCGTCACGTCTGGTAATAAGCCATAATGTCACGTATTCCAGCTATTTTGGCATTCATATTACAGAATGTTAAAATTGACGAACTTGCCTCTGGACAAGAAGCAGACACGTCCTCAAGAAGCACCAGTCAGCTGCGTGCGACACCATTTTAAGGCTGATCAGTGACAGACTAATTGCAATTATAACTGCTGATGGTAAAAGGTTTCTGCTCAACAGTACTCAACAGTAACTGCTCTAAGAGGTTTCAGAAATTCACTGGCCCAACCATATAGATTAAATCTCACAAGTTCTGTTAAAACAGTGCTATAGAGACAATGATATGGCTAATCATTCGCTGTCTTCATTCCACAACGCAGAAGTCTTCAGTAATGCTACCTTCAACTTATCTAGAATGGCGTTTCCTGCACAATCATGGCATCTTCTCCCACATTTCTTTTTGAGAATGTCCAACTTAACAGAACACTCTGCCCATCCAGGTGTGCAAACAGATAGGTAGCATATCAAAGTGACAGACCAGTGACCCAGACACACTGAGTAGCACAGCTTCTAAAGGAATTCCTCATGACTGAGCTCCTAACAACATGCACACACGCCTGTCTACCTAATTCCTATCCAGCATCCTGAACTGTATCTCGAGGGAAAAAATAATATTTAAAAAAAAAATCTATCCTCCTTGAAGCTCCTCTTTTATTTATATATTTAAAAGCAATGTAGAAAAAAACATTGATGCCTCACTGACAAGAGCTCCTGAAGGAAGAGTGTGCTATGGAGCAAACAATGCAGCCAGGAACTGCAAGAAGCCTCAGCCATAAGTTTTACTATTTTATGCTGGACTGTACCAATCATAGACTGAATTCACAGCAAGGTTCTGCTGCCTTCCATCACATAAACCACGACAGAGGGCTTCCTAGCAAGTGCAAGAACACTTCTATAGCTGGATTTTGGAGGCTGCTAGTGCATTCCTTGCAGTGAAAAATTCTCTTGGCGGTTGAAAGACGAGGCACTACACATTCTGTACAGTTATTCTACTAATAGGATCCACACCACCAGCAAAAACAAGTACAGTCTGTCTATTTTGTAAGGGTTGAGCAATTCAGATCATAGCTGGACCAACTGGATTTTAGGCTTCTCACTATACAAGATGGTCAGGAAGAGAGGAGGGTGGAAGCAACAAGTGCAGCCGATTATTCTTTACCCCACCACTTTAACACTGCTCAACACTTAAGCCCGATTTAGACAGTACAACTCTCCAAACCCAAGCAGACACACACACTCAGACACAGAAGTAACCTTAAAAACCTGGCAAATGAAAGACTAAACAGCGCAGCAGCAAGAAACCTGAATGCCAGGCCAACACTTGCTTGCTTCTTCCTTCATTGTGTCTGATGAAAGCAGCACGAGACAAGCCCAGACCCCACTCGCACCCCACAGAGAATAGCAGCAGGGACACTAACCTCTTCTCTCAAAGAATTCTCTCAACTCAGGGTAGAAGCCTTCTTTTTTGGCACAGGGGGATAATCTGCATCTCCTCACCATGCCAGTATGGGTGACTGTAGGTTGGGTTGGTGACCTGTGAGAATATAACAACTGCTTTTATCATCTCATTGTTGCCTTGACGGATTTTTTAGCTTACAGACCAATGACCCACACACACTGGGTAGCACAGCTTCTAAAGATATTCCTTATGACCAAGCTCCTAACAATACATGCAAATGTCACAAAAAGTCAGTAAACACTCTGAAGACTAAAGTGTGCATTCTGGACAACAAGACTGGCAACTTCTGGTTTTAGTTGCTACAATTTAGTTGCTTTAATTTTAGTTAACTACAAAAATCCCTAAAATGTTAGTACATTTCAAAGATATTACTATACTTTTTTAAGTCTCTAGCTCACAAAATGTGATTAAAAAAAAAAAAGAGAGAGATAAAACGAGACCCATCTCTTACACATTGCATTTATTTCATAATAATAGTCCACACATGCCAAAATCTGTGAGAGAAGGCTTAGAATCCTTCTCCTAGAGCTCTCTTAAAAAATTCCTCCCTTGTAGTTTCCTTCTGGACTGAAATTTGCCACCTGGAAACAACCCATGAAAACTGTTTCCAAGCCTCAAGGAACAGAACAGCTCACTGGGGATGCACAGGGACCACATACCTTGGTTTATGGCCAACTTCGATGTGGCCTTCTATCACATCTAGCAGTGTGAACGCCTCAGTGGTGAACTCCTCTGTTCCACCACGCAGCGCTTGGCACAACAGAGCCCCAAATGATGACCAGAGGCCCTGGGCACCACAGAGTACAGCACTTTAGCCTAAATTGTATATAACTGAACAGACACAGAACAAGAAAGGATGAGGAAGATTTATCCCAGATTTTTTTTCCTTCTATGACAGGAAGGTTCTGTGTGTTGCATCATTTGATGATGTCACTTACAGAAGACAAAGCTATCTTCAAAATGCAGAAAGGTATTTCGTAAAAAGTTCAAATGAAATGGAACTTTGATTTCTCCATATGTACAATGACTAAAGAAATGCTTTCACTAATGCTCAATGAAAACTGTCACCAATGAAACAACAACTCTGGTAAAGTAACAAGCTTAGAAAGCAGAAAAGATGTATATACTTGGATAACAGATCTTCCAGAGTGCACAGCAGAGGGACAAAATCAAACAGCCAGTACAGTTACTATGAATTCACCAGAGATGTTCAGAACAAATGAAGTATCTTCAAAAAGCAGACCTGATATAGAGAAGAAGTCATCAAAAATATTAAAGTGCAGGTATACTGGTGTGGTACTGGGCAGGACAGGCATGGGACTGTGTGTTTATAGTCTGGGTAACATATGAATTAAACTACCGTGTACAAAAAACTACACAATATGTAATGCTTTTAGGAAATATGAATGACAGCCTGGAAACATTTACTCATGTAAGCCATGAGTAGAATGTTACTCATAAGTAGAATCCAGTCACACTAGTACGGATTTAGGCAGTCTGATCCTTCTACTGGAGTATGGACAGTAATAACATGAATTATTAATTTTAAAATTATTTTCATCGTAATGAAAGAAATTAACTCTAAGCTTGTCCACAGCACCTGCTAATTCTTTAGATTGTAAATTCAAGAATGCAAGTTCCCTCAGACTGCTCTTTTGTTGACATGGGTTAATAGCCCAACTTTTTCAGGTGACATGGACTGTCTTTTAATGAGCGTCATTATCCTGCCTTAGTACAACTGAACAGCATATATGCCTAATAGCTGCCCTGTGTCAACAAACTTTCTGATTTAACCTGTCATGTATGTGCCCTCTTATCCTGCAATAGGCATTTCTTCATTATTTAAAATAATAATACCTGTGCTTCTAACGGTATCTGCTCTAATTGGAGCATACAGAATTAATTTATTCAGGAAGGTGAGCTGGCATTGACAGAGGCTCCAGGAAACTCCAGATGGGAGAGAAAAATATTCCAGTTGGGACAGAGAAAGCAAGGTTATGTAAAACACAGTCCATGTGCACTATGTGCTACTTGCACAGGACTACAAATAAGATGACCCAGGTCAAGGTTCAGGTGCTTCTGAAATGATAAAATTAAAACTGGTTCATGAAGATGCTCTGGGCATTCAAGAGACTGACAAGGCATTAGATGCAATGGCAATGTCCTCTCTATCATGTTAACTACTTGGTCTCCCATTGACTTTAATTTTGGCATTTTGTTCTTTTAAGATATCTCGTCTAAAATTGTACTTTGCAAAACTTAACAGTAAATTATCACGAGTTTGGGATCAGTGTGTGTGTGTTACATAAATATTCGATTAAATATAACATTGGGCTTCTGCTACTTCACGTGAAAAAATCCATCTAGAGAAAGTATGCAAGAGTGCCAGGGCTGCAGAGCTGCTTTCCCCTTCTTTAGCTATTAAGGTATTTAACTCAGTGCTTGGAATATCCTAACTGCATTCGCTGCGACTGCAGGAAGAACTGAATTTATAGATTATCAGATAGCTTTACTAAGGTATTCTTATTTTACTGGGCTGACCTCTGAAGTCTGACATTGTAGGTTTATTTACAATATACTAGATGTCTCAAAAGGCTGTAATTCATTTCAGGATTGGCTCCTTGTGCCTAATGTCTGCGTTGGTGTTTGTACAGAGTGTTTTAGTTCTTACTGATTTTACCCTCTCTACCACTCCCCACACTTTGCCAAGTTAATTTAAAAACCTTACAGCTCATTATGAGAAATGAAAAGTTTTAACACACAGGATCAGGAAAATCCTGACTATTTTGCAAACATATCTGATCATTTTGGCAAGATCTGATCTACAAATGCCAACGTACTATCAATATGGCAATGACAGTAGAAACCGAAGAGGTGCAGCTAGTAACCTTGGGCAGGTTTTACCAATACCAATGGAGGGTGAGTTTGCACAATGGAAGGCTAAGTTAGAGCAGTTCCATACATTTTTCTGTCAACTGAAGAAAAACTAAGAACTATCACAACATGTGGTATAAAGGTGTGGTTTCCTTTTGACTATAACACAGGATCTAAAGCATTAAGTAAACACTATCTCAACTATTTTCCCCAAAATGTTCAAGGATTATTTTCCCATTCTGATACCAGTATTTGAAAGAAAAACTGAACAAATGTGTAAGTCTAGTAAAATGATATAGTTAGGACATGTCTTTTGCATTACTCTCATTGCAGTTAAGTACATACATGAACTGCTCCAGCATGTCAGAGGGGCCAAATTGAGCGCTGCAGGAAATAACTTGTTCTTGTCTGTTTTATGAAAAGCTACAAGTTCGATTTTTGAGTTAAAATGTTGAATCTCTCTGACACAAGAATATAGCAAAAAATTTGTTGTGAATACCAATGAAAAGTACAGGGAAAAATAATGGAGAAATATTCTTAGTAAAACTTGTCCTTCAGTCTCTTGAACGATTGTTTTCTTTTCCTATGGAGGGAAAGCCTAGAGTAAATTAGCTGGTTTCTTGTTCAAATTGTTCTAATATGAAAAAAAATATAGACTTAAATCTTATGTAAAAGCATTCTATTCTCCCTCAAAAGGGCTTGCTTCAAGCTCTTCATTAGCTGTAGAGAGCAGCGATATATTATTTTTGCATTCCTGTGGACTGCAGCAAATTGTCCCTCTTGGCTGTCATTGTTTCCTACGGAAGCAACAATGGCTTCCATTTATCACAAGCTGACACCACATGGCATGCAAAATTATGTTTCACACCGCAGCATCCAGAGATGGTGTAAATACAAACCATTTACATAAAACACCTAGCAACCAGCAAAGAAATAAAAGGAAAAGTATAACTGGCTTGAAAAATGAAGTACTTTTTCATGAATTACAGTGACTTCTAACCAGCAGCTCTGAAAGTACTTACTAATGTAAAAATCATCTTACACAGAATGTATAGAAAAAATCAAGAGGGCAATGCTCCAGGGAAGACCGCGAAATTTCACCATAACAAAAAAGACTCTGATCAACATATAGTTTTCTAGAGACATCAAAGCATAGTGCAGCTGTTAGTACGTCAAAGAAGTATTGTGTTCCCTCCAACAATTCACTGGTGTCAGCTTGTGTTTGGTGTTATTGATATTAGAATAAGCAAATGCACTGGCCTAACAGTGACTCTAGGCTCTTTTTGTTTCAGCTGCTGATGGTGATATCAGTGTCTGCATGTTTTTACATACCGTAGGTAACCCCCTCACTCATCTATCAAAGGCCATTTCGTTGCAGGATGCAAAGGGCTCCTCCCCAGCAGCACAGCCAACATCCACCTTGGTTGTCTGAGAAGTGCCTGAACTTTTGTGTCCTCTCACAGGAATTCTGGGGTATGCCTTGGCTATTTCTCTGACGTCTGGTTTTGATAAGTGATTTTCAGAGCCTGCTGTCTCCTAGGAATTCTGCAGGAAGAGACTGGGTGAGGTCATTCGGCTTTTCACCGAGTTTCCTTTCTCTGTTTTTGGCCATTCTAGTGAACATGACCCTCTAGCACTCAGGAATATTTCTGTTCCCTTAGGAACTATCGACCACTTGCTGGTTTTATCTCTGCACACACAAAAGCTCCATGTCGCTGGAAGGGGAAACAAGGTTGACATTAACCAGGGGAACATAAGCAGCTCGTAGATGCAGCTGTGAACTGAGTTCATTTATTAGCTCAAGTGCTGGCAAAGCTTACGCTTGTTTCTCGGCCTCTCCACTGGCCACTGGCCTAGGTCCGAATAGCTGAAGGCAATGGAATAATAGCTGGTTTGTCAGCCCATTTTATTCATGAAATGGGGCACGGTAGGAATACTTGGAAAGAAGCAACAAGAAAATGCATCTTATTTTCTGTGGTTCACAACCACCCTGCCTCAGAGAGTGTGTGACTTGCATACAGCTCTTCTGTACGAGACTATTCATATCAGATTTCATTTCTTGCTACATGGGTTGCTATGGATACAATTCTGAACTGCTGCTTTTGTAGGCCAGGAGATTTACGGCTGCATCCCAAATTATTTTGCTCATCAGAGCCACGTAAGATTATTTTTTTTTAAACAGACAGAAACGGAAATAAACATGCTTTGCATTTCTCAAAATATTTTTCACAACTGAACCCCATATTTTGGATCTTCTTGAGGTCTATCGGTCTGTGGATCAGTTCCCTATTTATATGAAGCTACTGGTTTATAAGAAATGCATAACCATACATACAAACCCCTAAGAGGCAAGGCCTGGCAAAAGTTAAGAGTCTGTATCAAAACAGGCCCTTGTACATTAGCCCTTGCTTTAATCTTACTCATCCCAGCTTTTTCACACACAAAGGCAGTCGGGTTCAGTGAAGTCACAGCATAAACGGACTCTTTAGAAATCCAAATCATGTGATTTGTGATTACGTTATTGTTCATCAAAACTACAGGAAGCCTGGGTGCTACAATACACAGGAATCCAAAACAAAGCATTTACAAGTAACACAAAAGAGCACATCGTTAATATTAACTGCTAGCAATTCTAAAGCATCCAACAACAAATCTTCATATTAAACAGACAGTCGGAAGTTCTGGGATAAATGTACTCCTCCACCTTCCTGAATGCTATTAATCATACAGGATGCACATTGTCTTACCTTTCCTTGAATGGGTTCATTAGCAGAGTCTCTGGCATCGTACTGATGGCTAAAGGAGGTCTGTTCCTGTAAAACCTCTGGAAGACCTTTGGATGCCTCTAGGAGTTGCAAACGGAATTGAAAAATATTACATTGTTAGGAAACACTTGAACTACGTGGTCCAGAGTAGCCCACACAAACACACTACATGCGGCGCAAAAGATAAGTGATAGCTGCTTTTCTTGAACTGCTCAAGTTACCATGCCAGACAAGTGGAACCACAGCATTTACTACGAGGGGAAGTGGGCACAAATGAGTCGGATACTCAGCTGTGCTCACACATGTCACGGCACTGCAAGGCTTTGTTGAGGGACAGCATTACTGAGGCAGCTTCAGAGCAGTGGTTTTACTGGAGTCAAGACGAAGGCCAGGCTGGCAGGTTTTGGAGCATTTCAGTGTGATCATTTTTGAAGTGCAGGACAGAAAAGTCCTGTCAGATCACTTGGCAGGTGCATGAATACTTCTTACAGTATGTTTCTTGTTTTCTCACGGACTTTTTACTTCATATTACCTGTCCCCTCTGCAGGACAGTTTAGAAACTGCACCATCGGTACCAGTTGTCACTACACCTTTATCAGCAGTCTTCCAGGCGATTTTCCATCTATTAACACAACAGTATTGCCCTCTAAATGAACAAAATTTTCACTGTTAATATTTAATGAAACACAGACTGATCCATTACACTGAACCATGACACATCCAGGCACAAGAGGAAGAAAAACGTCCAGCATGATTTAAATACTCTGTATTAAAGTCTCCAAAATGACTAGAAATTTTTAATTTTCAGCTTGAGGCATGGTATAAAACCAGATTCACTGAAGAACAAGTGCTCAAAGCTTTCTGAAAAGCAGGGCTGCTTAGAGCATTTCAAGCAGGTCAGGCCGTCTCACTAATCACTGTTGAAATGTAGGCCACTGCACTTCCATTTGCACAGCAGTAACACAGCAAAGTTGTTGGAGTCACTAGGACACAAAACACTCACATAAACCCTGAATGTGGGAGCAGAGCTCGAATACAGTAAATTTATAGTTGCATCGCTGTGACACAACTAGTAGCAGATCAGCAGATGATGGCTTACTGCTGTGCCATTGCTGGACCAAGACCTACATCTGCTGAAAGATCCCACTCTTCTTGTAAAATATATATGACAAAAACGATATTCCATTAGCATGTTGAGAGGTATCTATTATTAACTAGGCAACTAGATAATTAATAACATCCAAAAAGCATGTTTTCTCAAAAAACACATATAGGAATAATAATTAGCTGACACCAAGCTCTCTGCTGCTACAGCCAGACTGCTCCTAATAACTGAACTGGCTAATTTAAGGACATTTACCTGGGTAACATGCAGCATCCTACAGAAGCAGTGGTCCATGGGTCCCTTAGAGCAGCAAAGGCCAGATCAGGTCTTTTTAAGCGTGATAAACGTAAAGTCCTTTGTTAGAGCAATAGCACAGCAAACAAGATACACCACTGAGAAGATAAGGAAACAGAGGTCAGCAGTATGAGTTCCTCAAGGTCAACATAACTGACAGCCTGTGCTTAAGTGCTTGGCGGCCAGGCATAGCAGGCTAGGAGAGAATGAGTATGCAGACCACTAAATGAAATGTATCTCCTAGTCTTTTCACAACTTGGTCACCTCAATGACGTTGTAATTAACATGGAGCAGTTTCCTACATTAGCACATGGCTAGTAGTGAGAAATATACTGAAGAACTTTAATATGCTGGAAGTGGTTAATTAGTACCAACGTGACTCTGAAGATAGAGCAGATCTACATTGGAGTACAGTGCCAGCAGTTATAGGCCAATCATCTTCTACTCAGCAATGCTAGAGCAATCCCAGGCAATGATGTGTAAAAGCTCACGCCTTGGTTTCACTAGCTACAGAAAGGGAATAGTAATACTCAGAGTTTGGAAGTGCAAACATAACTTTTGAAGTTGCTACAGAAGTATGCACCTGTGCAGATTTATTTGTAGCTGTTCATGGAGCTCTACAGGCTTCAAGCATGCCTGGAGCTAGCTACAACTTTCTGTGCGCTAATTATACGTGTTTAGAATTAACTCTCCTTTATTTGTATAGAGAAAAAAGTGTATTTTGGTAGAACTATAAATTGCCTATCTGATTCCTGATCACAGCTGTTTAATAGCTGAATCTATATATGCAATTGAGGAATATCTTGTGTGAAAAAAACAATTAGACAGAAATTCGATTTCCCAATTATCATACTGGAATACAGAAGTAAGAAATATATTCATATCAACCATGGGAATAGCTGCATGTACAACGTTGCTATCCATTTCACAGACTCTGCTTTTGCTGCATAGAAAACACCACTCTTCAGACATGAGTTAGAATCTAAATTGCTCAAAACCACATGTGAATGCCATTGTTGAAACTTTGAGTATGCATGTAGTTCACAAAAGTAGCAGGGATTTTTTCTTCAGTATCTGAACACCTGCAAAGATGATCAAAACTATTTTCTTAATAAATTACTTAGTAATTTTTGTTAGCTCTCAAATACATTATCTATCTTAATACACTTCAGCACATTAGTTTTGCACATTGGTTTTCTATAAAAATAGATTAGCTCATTTCTCTCAGTGGAATTTTAAGTATCAGAAATCTATTCATAATATCTTACTTAAATATTCCAGCAGAGAGTCTGAATGAGTTAATATTTCCAATAAATAACTAAAAAACCACCCATGCACATGACTGAAAAGGAGAAAAACAGATTTTGTGGCAGTGGTTTCCTTCCACAGCACTGCAAGTCATCTTGGGAAGAAACACACATCCTTGTCGATAAGCATTCTGACATTCACTCCATACATGTACAATTCTTGCACAATGAGGATCATAAGGGTGGTCAATACACATCCCCACAACGCTCCAATGATATCACTGCAAACATTTCTAGAGTTAAAATGCTAATCTAGTAATTTCCCTACATTTAATGTGTGTTGAAGAGTGATTTGAAATGTCCATTATTCTCAGCGAGAGGAATTAGCATTGCTGCAGTGGTTTGAATGATTCTGCCCACCGCGTCTCACAGTTGCAAAGGTTTTTTTGGCTGCAGAATTGAAAGCTTGACAGTTGCTCACAATTTAGGGAGTGAAAGAATGCATTTTTTTTTTAACTCCATACTGAGATTTTCCAAAAGGACTAGCCTGGCTGTGACACAGAAAGAACCCAGTGTGCCTCTAACAACCTGCCTGTATGTTTTTCAAATGGGGTCACAGACACACATATGCAACATCCACTGCAGGTTTTGTATTGCTGGTGCAGACGCTTCAGGAAGGGTGCAGTGATCTTTCATTGGCTGGATCGTAATCAGACAGCTTTGTTCCATTGTTGGTGGTTCAGGGAACTGCAGATAGCTGGGGAACTTGCAGAATATTTTAAATTGGTGGCTTCTCCACACGTTAAAAATACCCTTTTCCAGCAGTCTTTAACTTATCGCCTCCCTAGGGTACATACTTTTGTTTGATACAGAAGTTAGCTTGGGGCCTTGGCAAAGAGGAACCTCATTGCTGAAGCCTAAAAATTAGTAATCTATTTGTGTAGCGACAGGTAACTAGTTTAACACTTTACAAAAACACACACACACAAAAACCCAAACGACCAACCCAAAACTAAAAGAAATCCCAAAGCAATGGCTTTGGTAGGTATAGAGCATACCTAAAGATCCATTCAAAGAGCCTGCATTCCAGCTGAGCAACTTAACAAAACTAGATCTAGCTGTTAAAACACCTCTAAGGAGTTGTGTTAAGGAAAGGGGGAATCCTTACAGGCCTCAGCAGGCAATAGCTCATGCAGCTAAGTTAGCACATAAACCAGCACCAGCTATTGTTTTATTGGATTCCTTGGGGGGGACGACAGGGGGATGCTGAGCAAGAAGGAATTTTTATGCATATATGCATACACAAAAGGACTATTTTTTCATCTATGTAAAGTCAAAACATACTGGAACCATAAATTACATCCTGAATAAGTGTTCAGAGTTTATATCCTTTTAAGGAATACAGCCTGAAGTTAGCATCCCACTTCCAAGGTATAATCTTCCATCACTGTTAGATGCTGCTGCCTGATCGCAGCCAGACAACTGGCTCAACACCAAGATCACAAGTGTGCCAACATATGGAAACAATTGCTTTCCTTTTCATTGGAAATGACATATTCTGGGTGTGTGCACAACATCCCCCATCAATCATTCAAAACGGCTCATTATTTCAACTTAAACTTATTATCCAATAGAAGATCCCCAGAGCCTTGTGTGAAGGGTAGGAATGATATTTACACACCCTAGAAAGCAAAAAAGCCTCTATCCAAAGATAGCCACAGTGTGTCCTAAGCTTAATTCCTTCTCTGTACAAGGCTGTTTCACACACCAGCATTGATGTTGCTCAAATGTAATGCAAAAGCAGCTAAATCTTGAAATTATACCTGCATAGTAAGGCCGTGCCAGCTGCTAATCATCCCTGGGACTCCAGAAAATCTCCACATTAGCTGTCTCAGCAAGGAAAGTAAGGGGAAAGGTTTAATAGTGAAGATTTGACCATAGATTACATTTTTTGACACCAGTAGCAGCCCATCTGTCTCAAAGAACTTACAATGGCAGAAGGGCTGAACACGAGGAAAAAAATCAGAAGATTTTTGTTGAACCTGTGTGGCTGATCTGGAGACAGATCAGGAAGGGAAATTCCTGCTGAGAATGCAAGTAAAGTCTAGTTCAAATAGTTTTCTGGGCTCATACAACAAAGGATAGCGAAGGGAAAAAATAAAGGTATAAAACTTCCTAAAGAACTGCCAGAATAAGTGAAAAGAAAGGAAAGGTCTGGTTTTTTAAATTGGTAGACACTAGTGATGGAGGTACTTTTGGAGTTAATCTGGGCAGAGGCCTTCTGCATCCCAGGAACAGACCCACAAATTGAAAATGAAGTTGTAGCTCAATGGAGGCGAACATATATTTTTCCACTGCTTTCAATAAAGCTTGTGGGAATAAATAAATAGGGGCTTGTGGGAATGTTTTAAGTCTACTGGTGTTGGGACTGACTATTTCACGTTAATGTAAATTCTGAAATTGGTTCTTTATGGATAATAGAAGAAGAGAGGCCTTCACATGGAGGACAAGCAGGCAGAAACACATCTAGCTGTAATATACAGCAGGCAGAAACCACCAATGAGGCTTTTTGGCAAGAGGAAGACTATTATGACAATTAAGGTTCTATATATAGGCAATCCAGAAACAGACTAAATTTCCACCTCTGTATTGCCTTCCTGCAATAATACACACAAGTGTCTCAGAGGCAGATTTTTAAATGTATTTAGGCACTCAAAGATGCAGATGAGCACCATGTAGGATTTACAAATGCATCTATGCAGGCTAGATGTTTATCAGCACCTGTTTGTGTCCTTTGGGTCCCCTATTTGCAAGAAGATTACAGATGTCATCTATTCAGATCAGAGCCAAATTCTACCTTCACTCGTATGCCCAACATTTCCATGTAAGTGAAAGAGAGGAGTGAGCTCATATCTAAGGATGGGACTTAGCCCCAAGTAGAATAGGAAAAAGGATTTGCTGCGTGACAAAAATAGGCTGAGTGCCTTGTCACATCTGACAAATGCCTCAGATAGCATAGCACAGATTTGTGGTGGTGCTATTAAAATAGATTATATTTCCACTGAATAAACTGACTTCTTGTCACAGGTAGGTTGGTAACCACTTTCTCACTGGCAGTGAAAATGTGCCTCAACATCAGTGGGTAGCAGAGAACTAACCCTTATACTGTTTTGAGAATGTATTTCTAATGCATCCCATTGCTACCATTTGCTGATGAGCTCTTCCAGGCTGGATTCTGCAAGCCACGGAGCTCCCCATCCACACTTACTCGTGAGAGCTGCTCAAATATAAGGAGAACAGAAAAAAAATTCTAGCCATTTAGAGCACAGGCTGCCAAATCAGGCCCTTTCTTGCTGATGATCTGCCTGGGTTTGGATGTTTTCAATAATATAAAATAAAATCAGGTCAGACCCTCACCTAATGTACATTCATGAAGTCAATGGCCCCTGCTGCAGACGGGGACCTAGGTAGTAGCTCTGATCCACTGCTGCTGCCTACTGACTAGTAGTTAGTATTCCTTTACAGTCTTTCTGAATTTATCTTTTGTAAATAGGCTGTATTAACAAATAACACTCGAGGAACTGTGTTTTAGTTGTTAGCATAAACTGCGATGAGTCACACAAAACCCACAAGACAGCTGATGAGAAACCAGCTTGCTTTCCCTGTAACAAAAGCTGACTTCCCAGATGAAAAGACCATGGCCTCTAACTCATTTTGGTTTGAAAAACCAGAAGTGGGCAATTACGTTTTCCAGCAGATACTACTCTGGTGCAAGAGAAATATTTGTTGATCTGACTCTAACTGGCAGACAGGCAGTTGTTGGGTGTGTACCACACAAAGAATACTTTCATTATTTGGCATGGTATAGCATTTCTGAGATACCAAAGACCATGGCTAATTAAGTGGAGTGATGGAACAGAATGATTCGATGATAAGATTTAATTGGTATGAACATTCTCATAGACTAGTTACTGTATCTGGGAGGACCAGACACTCAGCTGCATTGAGCATTGCTCAACTGTAGCAGAGGGAGTAAAGGGCACGAGGGTGCCCTTTACTCGCTCTCCGTCCCGGGACTGCTCAGGGTACAAATTTGAGTAGATTGTACGTATCTTCTGCAGCCCCATTCTCCTGTTGCAGTAACTGAAAGTCACTTGGATCAGTCAGAACCCCTTGCCCCTACCGTGCCCCCACGCTGCCTGTTGGGGAACGAAGCTATGTGGGAGCTACCACAGCAAACCTGCGCTGCCCAGAGCCCACGCCACAGACTGCTCGAGCTGCTTCACAGCAACACATGGGGCACAGCACAGGATCCAACCACTAACCCTATGAGTGCTGCTGCTTTCAGTTATTATTTTGATTCTTTCTTAATAAGGCTGATTATCTTAACTTTCTCAATGGGAAACAACGCTTGGGTAAGCCACTTGGAGCTTAACAGAATAATACTTGTACTACAGTTTGGCTGACATCAACAAAACAGGTTCCCCAAGTATTCTCTGTAAGCACCTCTATGACAGCCTTCCACAAGTCTCCCATTTGGAGCTCTACACTGTACTAAATGGCTAGTGCTGCAGCCTCCAGGGATACAAAAAGTCTATTTAAGGGCTCCCACAAGGCCAAAAATCACTGATCAAAGCCACGAATCAATGACCAGGGTCATATTAGGACCAGTGAACTGGTATTGCCAAGGGGAAGGGCTTGCCTTTCAGGGCATTCTCCTTCCTTGGACAGATGGATGATCAAAGCATTCTGTTACAGGCCACTTCCATCTGCCTTGACACATGGCCAACATCAAACAGGCAAGAGAGCCAAGATCTTTCCTAGAAGAGCCTGAAAGATTTCTGCCACAAAGGTATATATTATTTGTGTTCAGCACATGCTTACATCTCTAAGTCAAGCAACACAACACACAGAAGAGTATCACAGGCTTTAGGAACCTTCAGGTAAACTTAACTACCACAATCAAAAGTCATCCTAAATTTCATGAGTCATCTCTGCACAGCTCTAACTTGTCC
>JAVJGJ010000032.1:1580692-1652534 GCA_035590215.1 Microhierax caerulescens | reverse complement strand
GTACAAAATAGCTAGTTTGATAGAGGAAGTCCCTTTAAGAAGGATATCTATAGAAAAGACAGGTTGCAGGCCCCAAAACAATGCTCTTGAATTTCAACCTCAGCTCCTAGTTGAACTACAAGGTTTATGGAACAAATGTTTCTCTTATCTTCTGCTTCTTTTACTGTATCTGTTCATATTTTGTTTACAAATTGCCGAGCCTACTAGCGCCCAAGTTCCATGCCTGGAACCTACAAATTCTTTTACAGTTCACCTAAGAAAAGCTATTGTAAGTGACAGATACTTTCCCATATCCTGACGCTTCTCCAAGACAGTCACAGCTTCTCAGAGACCCGCTGAAGTACCCACAGCACAAGGAACGGAACTCCCAGCTGAAGTCAGGCTATGGCTTTGGGGCCTAGGACACAACACCATGCACAGCCAGCCAAGCTCAAGTTTGAGAAGTGCTGCAGCGCCAATAGCCTGGACAATTTTCCCTGTTTCTTTCTCAAGAGAGTTAAGTAATTGGTTATGGAGATATCACTTTGCAGGACTGCCTTGCACACACCCCCTCTGCCACGCACCCTGAAGGTTCAATCCTAATCCTGCACATCCCTACGTGACTCCTATCCCAAGCTCCTGACACTGTCAGACCTCAGTTACATATTAAATCAGTCTCTGCACTGCAAGTCACCCCTCCGAGAACTAATGACCTCTCCAGCAAGAATGGTGAGTCCTGAACTGGAAAATGCTCAGGCAGAACTCCACCCCATAATGGTATTATACTGCTTCACGCTGGACCCAGGTCCAGCAGGGGGGAAATCTCAGCAGTTCACTCTGCTCCTGCAAGCATAAAGCCTTGGGGAGAAGGCAGCAGCAGCTTTGCCAACAAAGGCTCCAGCCCAGGCAGCGCCCCCCGGGCACCACCTCCCCGCCTTCCCCCTCACTCGCATGTGCAGTTAGTGCCTGTCCCCGCTTCTCCCCCTAGCCTGAACCACAACAGCAGTTAGTGCAGACCTGGAGACCAGCTCAATATGGAGCGCTAAGCAGAGGCTTCCCATTTGGCTGCAAAGAAAACATTTGCTGAACCGGGACTGTTCATGCAGACTGCTGCAATTGCACAGAGTGAAAGAACATATATTGATTGAGATAAATGGCCTTCATAGACTAGATTTCTCCCCCTCCCGTAGTTCAGGATGGAATCTAGGACAAGACATACTGCTTGATCTCACATACACAAAGTTGTGTGACCCCACCATTTTGTTTCTCAGGCTGGTTAGCTGCAATACTACTTTGCAAGGAAGTCAGCGAGGTTACCTTTCTGCACTGCTCAGCATCCCCTGCTAGCTGATTTGACGCTTCTTGAGTAGTATGTGGGAGCTCACAGCCCAGGAAAACCTATATAGAGTATTTCTTCTGTAAGTCCAGTTTACATCAAAAGGCACCTTGCTACTGTTCCAGCACCAAGCAGAAATGAGTTTAAAAGGCAGAATACAGCCTCCAGTGCAATGTTTCTACAGCCAGACCCAACTTCCAATTCCTGACTGGACATTTAAGTAATTAACTAACATTAATGTACCATGACACACACGCAGTTTACATCACTCTTTTGGAGGCTACTCCTTTTGTGACTGGACAACTCCAATCTGTACTTTCTTCACAATCCTCACCGAGTCCTGGGAAGGAAGTTATCTGAAGAGAAAGGGGCAATAAGTTTAAGTGCAAGAAAAAAAGGGAATCTATCAATTTTATTAATAGCTCACCCACAGAAAAAAAAAGTTTCCTTGGTAAATTTCCTCAGTATAGACAAGCCAAGTTCAAGTTTTCCTGCCCATTTCTTCCCACAAACACATTTTAAAGAACATACAAGCATACCCTAAAAGGTACGTGAGGGTTCAGGTTTTTAAGTTCACAGCCAGCATCTGAAGAAAATGACCCTTGATGTGTCATGGGAGTCACTCACCCAATCACAGGTGGATTAGAGTTCTCCCCATGACAGAATTGTCCCCTCCATAAAGAATCACAAGCGTAATGTTTATGTAAATGTAAGTGGGTGCACTGCAGATCTCAGCACTGCACATGAAAGCATGGAGAAAATTGTCTACTGTATCTATACTGAGAGTTAAAAATAAAATAATTTGCTAAGCTTGGTATCTTGTGAAAGGATTTAGTCACTCCGGTTTCCTGAAGAGAAGGCAGAATAGCAGTGAGGTGGCACACTGGGCTTCCACTTGTCTGTTGTAAGCCAATTGCTTCTGAAAGGACTGTAGGATGTGTTCAGAGCGGGATTTAGGGGGAGCTTCACAAAAGGAGCTAGAGGTGGTTAGGGTTGGATAACTAAGTTTCAGGATCCTAATAACACTATTTACTGTAAAGTGGGTTGAAGAAAAAATAATGTTGATTCTCCTAATTTTGTTTTCTTGGATTAAACTTACTTGACTCTGACCTTAAACTGATTTGTCAGTTTTGAGATTCAATTTCCCTTAGCCTGTGCATACATGACTTTTTCCAATATTAAAGTTTTCTTCGTAATGAAAGAGAAGAGCAATCTGAACAGAGGAAAGCCCTCTAGATGCTTATAGAACAAAAAAAATCACAAGCTTTACGGAAAAAACTTTCAGATTAAAGGAAAATACTTTAACCAGTGACAGCTTTACTACTTCTGACTGGCTGTGAAGTTTGCCTCCTTCATCTGCAGCATTGCAAAATAGACTTGTTCAAGTCACTCCTCAAGGAGTAGGCCAGTCCAGAGCTACCTTCTATCTACCCATAGTTACAGTTGTGGCATATGTTATGGCACGGTAATGCCCAATTCAGCATTTTACTTATAAACGGGTTATTTAAAACATTTGTAATTTGCCATTACAATTTTCCCCTATTTGGGGTGTATTTTTCAAAGCCTCCCCCTGCAAGAAACACAGCACACACTGCGCCCTGACGAAGGGGATCAGATCTATCGGCCCAAGCAAAGCTCCTTTTCCCAGCATTTTCTTTCTTTAATAAAAATAACATGAAGCTAGAGACTATATTAAAGATACTTACACAGGGAAGGATTTTTGAAGCGGAAGCCTATATTGGGATTCATGAGTGCAGCCCTAGCTCTACCTCTGACTTGTATTTTTCTACTTGTGTGTTTATTTTATTAGGCTAGACAGGCACTTTCTCTTTTCCGCATGCCTGGGTAATCAATCCCCAGTGGTGTCACGCTGTCAGGAAGTATCACCCCCAAGTATCCAATGGAGTGTGGCTGTTGAGGCAGGACTTCTGCGAGAGACTAACTACAGCACAAAGAGGAGCCTAAGCTATTAGTGATCACTATCAGCTAAAATGGAATAGCTAGAGGAGAGGAATGAGGAGTGGAAGAAATATAAGGCTGTTCCTGGATTAGCATTATACAGGGAGCTGTATCAATGGTGAAAGCCTGAAATAAAATGGAAAGGCAAATCCCAGAGGGACAGAGGAGAGATACAAAGGTTTCTGAGAGTTAGACTATAAAACTCTAGCTGACCTCAGACTCAAGGGAACTAAAAAAGACTGTCAAGAAGGGAGTGACTTAGAATTAGCTATTAGGATATGACAAATCTAATCTGAGGCAAGAACGAACCGGGAGGGCGGGGGAGAAAAAAAGAAAGCAGCTCAGTGTATAAAAGCCTATAAATAGTCCTCACGCTTTATGCTGCAGCTACCATCAAGAACAGTTTGGCAATGCATTTCAAAGGACATCTAGAACTGTTTAAGGTTCTTCAATTTTTTAAGTTGCTCCACTTGAAGTTTTACGTTGTCAATACCATGCATCCAAGCATATAGGTCTTGGGTAAAGGAAAATGGTAACTAAGAAACAGAAGTCTAAAATTCCATCTTGAACTAAGAATAAACATCTCCGTCAGACAGATGGATCGCAGCTCAGATGTTCAAAACATGAAAAGATTTTGAGGAAAAAAATTAGTGGGAAAGTGTGAAGCAGTAAATTGGTAGGATTTCTCTTGTTAAGACGAGCATTATCTATAACAACTGTGATACACAGAAGCATAACCAAGTAGTCCATTAGCCACTGAGCAGCAAGTATTACATGTACTAATCAAGACCAAAAAATACACTGATATTAGGGGTGGCAGCATGAGTAAAGAGGTAAAGATTCCTCTTTAGTTAGTTAGCAGGTAGATTTCTTTTTCTTTCTGAATACTTTTATCAGTTGCACTAGTTTAGTTGTTGCTTCAGGTTACTTTTAAATAGGTTGTTCTCAGGCATTTTTCTCATAACCACAAATCAAAGACCTGCATCTATTTTGTTTACTGTCTGAATGAAACCATATTTTGAAAATTCAGAGGGTATTTTCCCTTGCTTATTAGATGCATCAGCTTTGATAGTAAATAATGCAGAGCTGGCATCTTGTCTTTTTATTTCAGTGAATAAAAGCATCTTCGTCTGCCTCCTAGTTTCCAGAAGTTAATGTATCCTGTATTGCAGTGGCAGCACAGAGAAAATCCATTTTTTCTCTTCTGCTTTGCAGTGACAGCATAGATAATACATTATTGCTAAGGTTCTTCAGAACTGATAGTTGTTAACATTTCTAGCCCAATGGCCCTGGCTCTGCAAACTGTCTCCTTTAGACCCCTCAAAAATCTTACCCTATGGGCTTGCTACAAAACAAAACAACGTATCCAGGCTCTTCTCCTACGACTGAACACAACTTGGATTTCTAAGGCTATTTGCTTCAAGGCAAGTCTGTATTAAGCCCATCATGTTAATTATCACAGCCATGTCATATCCACTACAGCTTTTAATGTCTCCCTTCTCCCCCAGTTTTTAAAAAATGCAAATAAATCCTGGCTATGTCTTCTAGGAAAAAGGAAAGAGAACATTAAAAAAAAATATCTCTGCTTTCATATGTGATTTTGTTCCCTGCACTTCATCAATACTACCTAAAAATTCAAAAAAGCAACCAGTGAGTTAGGAGTGCTACTCAGTGGAAAAGAGCTGCTGGTCAGCAGAGCTGCCAGACAGGAAGCTGGTTTGCTACTGGGCTTTATGTCTTCCCCTTCCCACTACTTTCTTGCCAATAGGATAAAAAGGATGGTATGTGCCTGACTTAAAAGGGCAGGAGGGAAAGTACATCACCTAGAAACAGAAGGTGAAATTTTGCACTGCTGACATAAGAGGGATTCATTAGGCACACAACACAATTCTTCCAATTCTCTTTAACCCAATGCTAAATTTGAAAATGCAACACTGAAGTGATTCACTAGCCATTACATCAGACACTGAAATAGCTCCTAGTGTTCAGTTGTACCACAAACTGTCTGAAAATTTAAAAGCAGCCACTGCAACTCACCCTGCATGTGTATATAAAACACTTGGCTAATTTACTTTGGTATTAGATAGTGTAAGCAGCAAAATAAGCACTGCAGGCCTTACTCATTAGTACCTGCCCTTTTCACCTGGCTGAAAACCCATTGACATTTCTCACAGGCAGGACTGTCACCTTGGTATTTTCAGAACAATTAAAGTTAACTCATTCAGAACACATGTGCATTTTAAACATACCTTGACCAAGTCAAAAATTTCAGGAGTTGTGGCTATTTCTGTACCTTCTTTCTCTTCCCAAAATATTACAGGATTTCCACTGAAGAAAAGCACAGGTCAGAAGTGCAACATTTCCTACCACCTGAGGACTAAATTTTATGGCTCGGTCAGGACAAAATTCTTTTTCCATATACAATTTCTACAAAAAAAAAAAAGTGTCCAGAGCTGTAACACGCTGCTCAGAAGCATCTCAGGAGTGAGTATTAACACAATAAAAATGCACTATTATTTATTCCACAGGACAAAGTGGTCACAAATAGAAGCTGGTAGTGCACCCACGCACTGCCAGCTATTTGAACAGAAATGATGCAAGCATCACCAACGTGTTTTATGTATACAGAGGAACGTATATCCACTAAGTGCAAGTATACAACAGTTTGCTCAAGTCCTTGCATATGAAGGTACTAGGCTCTCTTCCTAACCTGCACCTTGGTGCTGAATGAACAACACAATCCCAAAGTTTAAGGGCTGCAAAGGTACAAAGATCCCTTTTTACAGCTGAAATTACTATCTAAACCAGAACTTCTAACATTTCTGTGCCTTGGTTTCCACGCAGGGCAAATCACACTTCCTACCTTTGATAAAGTAGTTCCACGACTGGAAGTTGAAAGGCACTAAATATTGTCATTCGTTTGGTGGTTCTAGGCAGGAAAGCCTTGGGAAGGCATTTATCACAAACTATGCATATTCTCTGGATCCAGCTAACTTGAAGAACTAAGTGTAGAAGAATCAAAAAATGCACTTCTCAGTTTGAGAAACATCAGCTTTATACTAGGTTAAATGTCATGTTACTGAAGGACCCACTTTCCACCCTTGGTCTTTCATCAGTCACGGTGAATTTCACAGTTCTTCTAAATACTTTAAACAGTGGAATATAAGAATTCAGTGGGTTTAATGGACTTCAATTCAGATAAAAGTGTTATCGTATCTTAGAAATAAGAGAAAGCACAACCTTGTCAATCAATCTGTGCCTACAATTCAGTTTAAAACAATAGAAATAGTTTCTTCCTTCTCACAGGCACATTACTGACTGCTAGATTATACTGTCTGCATAATGAATTTAAGTAATCAGCATTATGGTATTCAGGCTATGGCTTAACTGTGATAAATAGTGCCTAAATCCTATTCATCTTGGTATATCACTCATTCTTTGGAGTACACATTACTATTTAGTCATCATTTTGTTTTGAAAGTGTCAGCAAACTTAGATAACTGAACAGTTGGTGGTTTGTTGTTTTGGGTTTGGTTTTTTTTTTTTTTCTCTGAGTTATATAGTGGGTCATTAACTAGTTTTAACTTGGTCTGCAAGTTTTTTGTCTGCCTATTTCCAGACTGCAGACATGGTTATTTCTGCTAGGAGATGTTACTGTGAGCCCCTCCCTTGTGTGGAGAGACCCATCACAATTCACATGTATTTTCCTACATGGTACTAAGATTTCTCCTCCCAAGTAAAGCAAGCTGCTCAGCAGTACACTAGTTGTACAGTTCAATACTATATGTCATAAAAATTTTGAGGTTAGTGGCTTTTGAAGAGGGGAAAAAAAATACAAACTATCAGTGAACAGTTGTATAAGACTCACAGTAAGTCTCATCTGTGATCTGCCCAGAGCACCAAAAGGCAGCCAGCTGAACAGATGATTCTTAACATTTGATATGTTATTTTGACCTCTCTTTATGCTCCAAATGTTATCTCCTCAGCTTTTGCTCCTGAATGACTTCTCAAACTCAAGGAGTCCTCAAGGTAGGACCTCTTCTGCCGAGACCCTATTCCCCAGCTAGCCCTTTTCTCTTTATGCTGCTCACCAAGAACTGGTTTCCAGTGATGTCACTAATCGCAGCTCCAAACAAACAACTTCAGGTAAATTTCTCCATGTTGAGCTTTTAAAAAGTCCAGTTCGTGCACCCTTCCTGCTCTATTTACCACCCCTATGCCTCATCTGGAATTTCATTGTTATTAATGCTTTACAGGGTTGTAAGTATCCGCTTATCTCTGCTCCCACTCTTTGCAGGACAACTTTTAACTGCAAATTGGTAATTACTTGTTTGTTTGGGATTGTGCAGTATCTGGCATGCTTTCAAGTGGTGAACTTCACGCAAGAAAGTTCAGGCTTTTATAGTGTTCCTGAAGCCACAGTGATACTTCTTTAAGTAGGAAAAAACAAAGCTAGAAAGTGACTTAGTGTCTTTATCTTATCTACCACTTTTCAAACACTGTCCCATTAATAATGCATTTCCTTGCTTGGTTGTGTTCCTCCAGTTGCATGACCAATTACTGTTCTCACTGAAGTCCGTGGCAGCGTTCCAATGGAACATGTTAGTGCCTCGAGGACAGAACTTGTGTCTCTCCACTGTTATTTTTTTTTTATCTCCCTGCCAAACACAAGTGAATGCCAGGTTACCTTTCAGCTAATGGAGAAACCTCGGGATTCTGTGTATACCTCTAATTCAGCCCGGGTTTAGTGTGCTATGCGTATCATATCCAGGAAAGAATTGGTCTCAAAAAGCCTAAAGGGCATTATTCCTTTTTTCTGGGCTAGACACCAGTGCATGGTTATGACTGACAAAATTTACTTCTTGACATTGGTCAAACGTCTGTGAATCAAAAAACATGGCTTAAGGCCTATTGCCCACATTCAGGATAAAGCTTAAATGCAAAAAAGAAACGTTTCAACACTTTCCTATTTCTAAGATAGAGGAATCATGGGCATTAGTTAACCCCAGGAAGCTATTTGCACAGCTACAAAAGAGCCCACAGTGCCTTTTCAAACAAGCAGATCTCTTCTCTGGTGATACTGGCTCAAACTTCTCATACTCCTCCACATTAATGCCATTTAGAGTGCAATTCTTCATGCTGCCACCTTCTGATGTGGACAGTTACATTTCACAACCGATTTATGAAGCAAGTCATGGGAAGATATTTTTATGTATTTGTATTATGCATATTAACTATTATAGAAATATCACCTAATTGCAGAAGACAACTACTATCCTCATAAATAAACCATTCTTTGATTTTGACTAGTAAAACCTTTCAATCCATTTCTGCAGCCCTTTCAACCAAATGTGAGGTTGCTCCTTCTCTGATCTTCCATTTCAGTATTTCTTACTCAGTTACATCAGTATTAACATCAAATGAATTGGGGCAAGCAGAGTTATTTTAAGTCTCTGCAATGGCTTTTAGTTTTGATGCAGAAATAACTTCTGACTCTAATACTAGTACTCCTATCCACTACACAAGATACTGTGAGGAGCCTTGAAGAATGAACAGTACAGAAATTCCATCTTACAGTATCGCCCTTATATAAACAGATTTGTTAAAAAAGTTATTGCATACCCCAATTTTTGCCCTCTTCATCTTTCATTTCGGCATTCCCTTCAAGTTAGAGTACTTTCAGCAGGTAGTAGTACGTAGCTATGCATTAATCAGTAAGCTTTCCTGACTAATACAGTTCATTCTGTCTAGTAAAAGGATTCCAGCAAACATGCATACAGTTTTCTAAGAAGAAAGCCAGCCAAGAAAAGCAGCTCCAGAGGATATCAAGAAAATAAAAAGTGACAGATTGGTGTCACCTAAGAGAAAGTATGGCAGGAGATACTATCATGTTTGGCTCTGTATGAAGACTCAAGAATGAGTAGTTATAGCAGAACATTCCTATTCTGCATTACAACACTAATTATTGAGGGTAAATTGCGTAATACAAGATTACATCATTCCTGATGAGCCAGAATGCTCTCATTCTGTTCACTGCTTAGGGAAGATTTAATTTTTTAATTCTTTAATCTAATATTAAGAAACTCATACATTTTTGAAATTGTCTGGCCATTAAGGAGTTAAACTCCAATTTCAATTAACATGCCTGGTATTAAGGCTTAATGATGTGAAATTTCCTAAATTATGGTAGACTAGAAGTCAGGCACAAAACTTTCCTTTGAGAAAGTCAGCATTGTCCAGCATTCACAAATAACTTGGAAATAGTGGGAACAGACCTCCTGAAGTCTCAACTCTTTATGTAAGTAGAAACTGTTTTTACTTACAGCAGGAATAGAGCTGGCCTACATATCATTCGTTCTTGCTGCACTGCATTTTAAAAAAACAAGTCAAAAATAAAACTAACAGATATCTACAATTATAGCTGATATTAGTATGTAGTAGAAGAGGAAAAAGTTATCATCTTAGTTTTGATATCTAATTAGCCAATTGTTCTTGCATTTTTTTCTATCTTACCATTGGAATTCCTTGGGTCCTCAAAATCAATGAGATGTTTCCATTAAATCTATAGATACTGCGCTGATATTCTGCACACACTGTATTGTCCACAAATTAGATGATTTTTGTACTCATGATATTTTAACAGAATCTGAAGATTAAACAAGATTAGAAGATTAATGCATGCAGTGCAAGAAAACATTCATCAGTAGCAGTAACACAGCAACATGTAACTTGCAACATGGAAAAATACTTCCAAGCAACCAAATTCTACAGAAGGCTTCCAGGTCCCCAACTGTGAAGGTGTCTAGATGCCCAGACGCATCTAATTCCTCCAACAAGCTCTTCATCCAACTTCAGAAACCCTGAATTCACCAGCACATAGGCTAGCCTCACTAGCCTCCCCAGGAAGCTGACAGATGGAAATTACCACTACCTCCTGCTATACCACAGGCTCACCATTAAACCCTGAGCTGCCTGGACTATAGGACTGCATCCTGCCTCTATCTGAAGGATCTTTCAAACAGCGAACAGAAGTTACTTTGAACAGGCTTCAAATATCTGTCTTGGAAAAAGTCACCCAAGTTATAAGTAACAAACTGGTATCTGTTCACTTATAATAGCCTTTTCAGGAGTGCAACAATGACACACTGTCTTCTAGACCACTTCTTTTCAATGTGTTCTTGACAACACCATCTCAACTTCAACTACAAACTTCAATCTATTCTCTTTCTTGCAGTCAGTACAACCCTCCATTTTGTGCGCAGCAGACCCCTAAGGAGATGCAGGATTACTTGCTTATTGCTGCTGATCACCTGGGCAAGAGTCCTACAAGTTTGTATTTACCCACAAATAAGGCAGGTGCCACTCTGTGCAAATCAAACATTTCCTGTTGCAAAAAGCAAGCTACTTCAAGCTAGCTATATGCCTCGCCAATTACAGGATCCTAACTGTACTGCAGGCATTTGCATGAATAAAACATGGCTATGCAACACAGTTAAGAACAGATATGATGCACTGAAGTGCGATTTCAGTGCAATGTAAAAGGAACTTAAAATGTCTGTAAAGGCATTTCTCCATGGCCACACATCAGGATGCTAGCAGCCCTCATTAAGTCAAGTATTAATTCCTCAGCTTGATAACAGATGGGCTTTGGCCTCAGTAACCCCTAAATTCACAAGGACATACTTTTTTCCCCCCCTTTATTATGCATTGTTGTTAACCTTGGCACCATCTTGGGCCTCCACCTTCAGCTAGAAGGTGGAAGCATGATGAACAAGATCCCTTTGCCCCTTGGAACTCAATTCACTTCAGAAAATTCTTTGTGGTAGAAGTACAACCAGCTACAAGAGTTCCCAAAACTCTAAAGCTATGGAATATCATACTTATTCCCTTCTCCTCCAAAAACCCTACCCAGGGTTTCTGGGAAACATCAACACACCTGTAACGCTTATTTGCTCAGCAAAACCTTAATTTCTAAGAATGAAAAGCATACTACAAGCAATTTATTTAGTACTGTTAGGAAACTGTCAAATACATGATGGCACCACACAAAGTACATGTATTTAGTTTTGAATGTCAAAACCACTCAGAGCTAAACTCACTAGAGAACCTGCATGTATTTTTTGCCCCATTTCATATCACTGATATTAGGCAAGTGCATTTGAAAACAGAAAACATCAGTATTGCTGCCTCACAAGCAGAGAAAGGCTACAGATGTATTCCAGAATCAACCTCTTCATCAAATAGGGTCAAATCAAGCACAAAAGCAGATGCCAAGCGTTATATAGATATAGAAAAAAAACCCACCTTGTGACACAGATGCAACAAGAGATCTAGCATACAGCATACAGGCCACAGATTACAGGAATTATATTTAATAACTTCTGCCAAAATACTACTAGGTTAGCAAAAGCATTCTAAAATCCTTGGTGTAGTGCTCATATCAAAACTTCAAATATTTTCTTGATTTTTAATATGTCAGAAAGTTAGACACAGGTTTCTTCATCTTTCAACTTTGAGGAAGTTCTCTACCTGCACATTTTCTCTCCCATAAAGTGAGCACTTTAGATGGCTGCCCCCCCTCCCCAAGCCTTGCATTTCTAGTGGAATCAGGGTAAAATTACTGAGTCCTTATAAGCATCCAGCTCCACCCATGTCAACACATCAAAACAAGAATTTCATCTTCAGCTGCTCTTCCTGTGTATCTGACATCCCATTTGTTTTCTGCCTTCCTTTATCATTGTTGCCCAAAATATAAGCAAAGCTACTTGGCTGGAAAAGCCTTTGACTGAGGGGGTATCTCCTGCCAGGTAGCTTCAAGGAAAATGCAGACTACTGTTCAGCAGGATACAATTTTCAGAGAGGACGTAACAGCTATTGAGCTACCGCTAGGCTTGAACTTTGCCATTTACCATTCAAGTTGACCAGGAGTTATTGACAGTTTAACAGAGGATGCTTGTGTATAATCACAGAAGTCAAGTGCAGTTTGAAATATAACAATTTATAAATAACTCCCGCAAATTCTAGAGGGGAGATTTTACTGCTTAATGCACAAAGGCCCAGTGAAAATAAATCTAGTAGTCAGTTGAAATATCCTTACATGCACATCTTGCTCTGCACAGATGAAAAGCACAAAGTCCTTTCCTGAAATTAAAAGAAAGTTAACGACAAACTTGAGGATGTTGCCTAAATTAACACTGCCTATCCTTAGCAAGGGTACAGAACAGCCAGAGGAAATACCAGGTTAAGTGTCCTCATGAAGGGCGATCTTAGAGGATACAGCCCAGGCTCTGCCCATGCCTGAGCCAACCCGAGGCCACGTGACCACACTACTGCAGTATTCGTGTGCTTTATTATTACACACGCCTCACAGGGACTTACAGCGTGAGCCTCCGTCACAGCATGAACACACCAACCTTGGTTAACTGGGAGTACTGCTGCATCACACAGGTGCCCACTTGGATACATCAGAGATCTAACCAAAGTCTTCCAGTATGTACTAATCCTGACACTGAATTACTCTAGAAGTGAGGATACAGGTCTGTTCCAGCCCTGACAGACTCCTTGGTGCCTGTGAAAAGAGCACTACATATGAGAACAAGATCCAATACTGCAAAGAATTATCCAATATTTATTGTAAGCACATAACTCAAGTTTCTCAGGACCTTCCATGTACTTGGTATCACGTATGTGGGTGCATCACGTTGAGTCAGGTTCCAACACACATTCTTAACTAGGGGGCAAATACACATCCACAAGGAAAATAACTGAAATCTTCAATGTTAGTAAGAACATCAAAAAAGCAAAATGATCAAAACATCCTTTATAGTCAGTACAGATGCAAGCTGTAGGTAGAAGACAAAAAAGGGGTGAGAGATCACACATTTCATCATCTTGTTCGAAGACTTATCTGCGTTATTATAGAGAACTTTAAACCAGAGCTGGTTAGATAATCTTAGTTTGAGGCAGTATATATTTATTTTAAATTACGACTATATTTTAATTATCACAAACAACATGATCTATAATACAGAGCTGCCACAATAGATCTGTGCTCCAGCTCTGTAATTAAGTATTTTTGGTGAGATTACAAACAGTAGAACAGAAATGTATTATTTTGCATCAAAAATATGAATCACAGTGTAAAGACTAGGTGCCATATGGTTATATATAACAAGTCTCATTGTGCACAAATATCACTGACACTTTTAACCATTTATCTAGCTTTCAAGATGCAATAAATTAGAGTTTGGCATTTTAGAGACTAGCTATTGACATTCATGGTGTCAAATGTTTAATTACATCAACTAAGAATGTCTACTTCATGTGAACAGGGACCATTTATATTTATCTCTAGCACAGAAAGCATCCAAATGCTCTTGTGACACTGTAAGGAGGCACAGAAAATTTCATGCAGCAGAAATATTTTGTGCTTAGTGATGTTTTCTTCTCTTAGTATCTAGTGCTAAATCCTGAGAAGTCAAGCTTGGAAATCTCTTTTTCATTGGAAAAATTTGTTCGATCTATGCGAGAACTTGGACTTCCAACTTTACTCAGCCATGATTTCCTGCAAGAAAAATAAGAGAGGGTTAGCATATGAAAAACAGCACATATGGGATTTCATGTCCTGTCACACCTTTTTTTGTTAAGGTTTTTTTTAAGATCCATAAGAAGCAGTCTTTCAGTGAGATAACTACCTGAAATATGTTTAGTTCTTTTCTGGTTTTGCTTCCCTTTCTCCATTAACAGCTAAACAAACTGTTTAAAAAGTATCAGCATTTCAAAGAGCATTACATGATATTACATCAAAATACATCTGATAAAACACTAAAGCAGATTTACTGTAATGATCCCTCTTAAGTGCTTATTAATAGCATTAAAATAGGTATAATCACTTTTGCAGATTCAATACTAAACTTATAGCAAGGACCTAAAGCCATTCATAACTGAAAAATATTATGAAAAAAATAATTTTAACAGCCAGTTTGCCCTTTAAAAACTCAAAAAAAATGGAAACAAATGAAAATTATTAAGTTCAAAACGACCA
The DNA here is from genome assembly GCA_035590215.1 of Microhierax caerulescens. Taxonomy (NCBI): domain Eukaryota; kingdom Metazoa; phylum Chordata; class Aves; order Falconiformes; family Falconidae; genus Microhierax; species Microhierax caerulescens. The sequence continues at coordinate 1,638,216 of JAVJGJ010000032.1, read as the reverse complement.
AAAAGACATAAAGCAAACAAAAACCCAAACTTATGTCAAAGCAATAATAAATTGTAATAAATACTGAATTTTATACAAGCATTCTTAAGTGGGGATTTTGCATGTATTTGCATTATGATCTGATCTCTAATTATGCTGGGGCTTGCCTTCTTCCACAGCACACTAGAAAACTGTATAGAACACAAATTACCATAAGGTAATCAAGGCTGGAAGCTGACAGTGTGATGGCTGCTCCTACATGCATACCCACTATATTCCTATCCTGCAGCAATTTGCTAATTTGCAGTAGTGATAAGCTATTGTGTGATAAACACTTCATGCAGCACACAACACTTAGAGAGGTTTATTTACCAGAAATACTTTCTCAACATTTTCTGTTGTATTAAAGTCTCAGAAATTGAAAAGAAAAACTATTCTAGTATACCTTATTTCAGGAGAAATATTTCCACAGAAATACCTTTATGATGCATAAACTGGTAGAGATACATAACTGTGATTAGTATTAAAACATGTCATTATTCATTCACATTTCAAGTCCATAAAAGTCGTCTTTATTAACAGTTAATTAATCCTTTGCAAAATCACACTGAGCATTCTAAAATGCAATATTCTTGCAACAGGACTTAATTTTGATGCCTTTATAATGAGAGTTGTGCACAGAGATTGCTTACCTTGAGCTAGTAAATAAAACATACCTTATATATAGAAATGTATCTTGTTAGAAACCCTACGTGACAAAGATTTTTTTAGACAACTTGACACTGCATAAGACATTTGAGACATCTTGTGGTGTTAATCTGGTTAGCAGAGACAAGCAATTTTCTCCAGACCATGCTAGTCCTTCATAAGACTGGTCTCATCACTAGCACAGATAGTTCCACACCTGCATTCAGGACCTACACAAGCAACATTGTTCTTGAAACTCCACACACAGTCTCTTGATTAGGAAGAAATAGATTCACTTAATACATTATTAGGAAAGCAGGTATGTCCTCTATTTACGTATTTTGAAATATAACCCTAGGAGAACACTTTTTACAAGCTAAGAAAGCAGGAAATCAGTATTTGCAAAGAATAGTACACAGTTACAGTTCTCTCATTTATCTACAGAGCAGAAAACGTCCTCTCCGGTATTTTTGGTAAGGGTATTATCTTTAAAATGGTTTTAACTTCCATTTGTATCCAGATCAACAGGCCTGCATTAAGAAAAGGTTCTGTATTCTGTTCCTTCACTGGACCTTCTTAGTTTTCTTTCACGTGTCATTAAATTCAGATCACCCAATGTATGCAAGAGATTAGCTACAATTACTAGCTTTTGAAGTTTTAGCTTGCCATTTATAGCATCCATTTTAAAATTCACTGCTGCTGCCCACTTCTCTTCAGGAGTGAGAAAGACAGCCTCCACCTCACTTGTCACAAGGGGTAGGTCTGAATCAAACGAGGACATTCCTTTACTCCGCGACAGGACAGTATATAGCTTACTCTTCAGTTTTAAAGCATGTTTTACAGCTATGCTGCTTCAAGAGTACGAAACATGAGCTCATCTCCAACGAGCCATTTCCTACAACATAGTACTTCTTAAGTAACACATGTCCATGCACCCACCCTTGGCCATGGTCCAGCCTCATCATTCAAGCTGGCAGCGCAGGGTGGGGAGCAGACCAACCCCCCCCCCCCATTTTAATCATGATTTACAATTTATGCGGTATACGACCTCGCTGCGCGGGGCAGAAGCCAGGCAGGTCCCGTGCCCCGGGGTCTCTCCTCAGGGCATGCAGCATTTCTGGCACCCCCCGCCACAGGGCTGAGAATGCCCACCTGATTGGTTCCTTCAGACAGGTGGCACCCAACGATTGGCTGTAGCCAGTGTGGGCCACCCACCTCCTTCTGGAAGCTTCTCCACAGCCTCCCAGCCAGTAACCACCCCAGCCAGTGCGCTGCCACACCTGGGCGGACTGCTCACACCAGTACCCCAAAACCAAGCTGAGCTGCTTTCCTAAGCAGAGTGGGCACACCAGGCTTTGTTACTGGAGCCACTGGGAGCACCTTCTCTCCCCCTTCTGGGCTTTCTTTCCTCGGCCCGGCAAGGACAGCCTGCCCGCTTGCTCTACCCCCATAGTCACAGTGGCTTACTCCTTGGGGTCTAAAACAACCGGATCCATCGTTCTTTTCCTTTGATCATTTCATTAACTAAAACAAACCTTGCCAAGCGGCTCTGGCTTGTTACCCAGGCAACGGGCTCTCTCCAGTCAACATATTATCGGAAAACGATGTCTGAAGAGCTGGGTTTGCACCATCCCAATTTAGATCCTTGCACAAGTAGCCTGCCTGTGTATAGTTTTCCAAGCAAGCATCTTTCTTGCAAGATGCCTAACCTTGTCAGAATGAAGCATGACCAGGTCAACATCTGAAGAGCTCCCTGGAAATACTATTTAAGGAGCCTCACACCTCTGTAATACAAGACAATGCTAGCACAGCCCTAAAAAACACTGCACTTTGAATACCACAGACAGTAGAGAAAGTAGCTCTGTTTTCCCTGAGTAAGATTTATTAACCAAAATCTACACTATAAGAGATTTCCCTAAAATAAAAGGCTTGATTGGCATTACTCTCCAACTGATGCCTTCTGCTTTGATAAGGAAACAGCACCTCTGATGGAGGGAGAAGCAGGCGCTTGCACCTTTATGCAGCAGGCATGCCAAGCAAGCACATGAGAGACCACTACCATTTTGCCTGTGCTAGACTCCATATCGAACCATCAATACGGATCAGATGGGAAATTTGTTGTATGCAAAAATCCAAACTATTCTGTCCTGAGATTGAAGCAATTTACAGTCTATAGTGCTAGAAATAGACCTGAAAATGACCTATAGCACTGATACCTGGTGAGCTGGGCACAGTTTAGGAATGTTTCTCTTCACCTTAACCAGTGTCAGTTACAGTGGAACAAGAGAAATGTCTACTTTTACTCAGCAAGAGAGAAAGTAAAGGTACTGGCTTGTTTACACTATTTTCCTTTGTTTAGGATAAAATACCAGGGAGAATGTTGCTTTTTGAAGATTGTATTTACATCTGTGACAGCATATAGACAAGGATTGCAAATATTTATAAAATACCTCCAAAATGTTGTTGTATTCTTAAACAGTACTGCCAAGTTTTCATAAATGTTGATATTTAAATATTTGCATAAGAAATGTGGGATTTTTCATTCCTGTCTGGCTTCTGAGATTTTGGGAAGAACTTCAGCCATTGTCTTCAAGCTTTTTCTCTACAATTGTAAAGGCTAGGAACATTTTACTTGAAACCAATTTTTATAAACCTGAAATTCACATCTAGGTAAAGTTTCTAGTAGCCTGCATAGTAAAGATAACTTGTAGCTAACTGTTGAATCATCCCACGGTCCTCTACACCGCTGCTCCTGCTGCCAGACTCTAATAGTAAAATAGGAATCTGGAAACAAAATGTGTAGGGTTTAATATTATTGTAGAGAAGTAGCAGGAAGGATAAAAACCTTGGTAAAAGAGTGTTTGAAAAATACTGTCTTTTGACATGATTTGAATCAGTGTGGCCTGAAAAAACATACCACAATTAGCATTTTAATTTAGCAGAAGCAATCAATGTCTTAGTAAGGTGAAGAAAACTGGTTCTGAAGAAAATACACGAGGGATCCTGGGGAGAATCCTGGGAATAATCACTAATATTCTGGTGCAGGGGTAGGTCAAGAGGACTCAATATGTACAGTCAGCTTGCTCCTATTGGCCTTCATCCTCTGTTCCTTGTACTTTCATTAGCTCTCAAAACTAGGCTCTAGCTCGGGGTAGAAATCTGAAGCCACCTAAGCCATAAAGCTGCTGCCTCTAAAGCTCTGCTCAAGGGCCCTCTGTGCTGCATCTCTTCAGGTAAAGGGCACTGGGTGGTTTTTAAACTGTTGTGCCTGCTGCCTGATAAGCCACCAAAACCACTGCCAGCAGCAGCCCACACTAGGTCAAGGTCAGAGGTGTGCACTTTGTTGCATGACTATGCCTTTTGCATATACATACCTGCAAAGGAAGGGGGAAGGAGCAGCAGGAAAACAAGGCCAAGAGAAGGGAGGGAAATTTTAGCACATTTATTAGGATGACACCACCACAGTCGACCAAATTAAAGCCAAGTGACAGGTCACTTCAGAGGATTAAAACAAAAAAAAAAAAAGAAAAAGAGAATGCCAGCAATAGTATAAGGCTACAGGCCAAGAAGTAGGTGGGCTAGAAATGAAGCAACCTGCTCAGGCATAGGCAAGGCACAGTGCCCCAGAATAGAGCTGAAGCCTGTAGGTGTGGGGAAGACTGCATGCACTGCTGCTCCTGTTCACTAGCTCCTCCAGGCATCCTGACAACAGGAATTTCTTGGCCCTCTGAACATTTAGCAGAAGTTCTGTAACTGTTTTAGAAAGGGGGAAAAGAGATATTTAATCAAAACTAGTGTTTGACTTTGCATTTTTAAACACAGCTGTCAGATTAATGTTGTTAATTTGTTTACATTTCTTCTTTTTCTATCAAACCTTGCTGCACTCAAGGCCAGTACTTCTCTAAAGAATATATGATGGGCTTTTCTTTGAGGTACATTTTGAAAGTAATGTCAACAGCAAGGGCAAATCAGCAGAATCTGTTATGTTAAAAAAAATTGTGTGACAATACTGAATAAGTTCCAAATACATCTTTGGGTGTCACATGTCTATTTATAAACTTGAGAAAAAACTTTTATGTTAATGTTTGTCACATTGTGTATGTTATGAGCAAGATTTTTTAATGTAAAAATGATCATTGCTAGTTTGCATTTGCACAGAGTTCAACCCTATGTACCTCAAATTTACTTCATTGTTCATATCAGATGCATATTAAATGTCTTCACTCTTAAAAGAGTAGGAACTATCCCAGAATGAATGAAACCAAGGCTAAAGTTTTCCTGTATACAATGCAAAGATCTGTTGTGGGTTTTCCCATCAATCATTTTTGAAAACTTCAAGTCTAATTCAATTATTTATTTAAACATGAGATCATAACTTTTTAATAAAAATACACTTATCAAAATGCCTCTTCATTTAAACCATGTTAGGCAAGTAACATTTGGCTTCTTTTATAGATCTTATCAGAAAAAAATAAGCAATGTTGCAGAAATTTGTTCCAACAAAGAGGAGTGAAGAAGTAAATGAAAAGTAAAACCAGATTCAGCCATTTCAGTAACTCAAAACAGTTTTTATATCCACACTGACCTACAGAAACTACAAGACAAAAGAGAATTTCCCGTTAAGCTTGTGTCCTATCTTCCCAAAGCAGTAAACATACCAGAAAGCCAGAAGCAGCAGAAAGGCTTATTGTATTTTTCCCGTTGTAATATGTCTGCCTCTACAGGGTACAATTTGGCTCACAAGGCAGACTAGGAATTTTGGCTAACCCCACTCCATTACACAGAATGCAATTGGAAGTTATTTCGTATTCCACATCTATTAAATCTAAGGCCACAGGAAGCTTAAGTGAAGAGGAACCGTTGCTGTACCAATTCAGGCCCCTGGAACAGAAGTACTCATTCTAATGCTTAGAAACAGACTAGCACCCATCACCCACAAACTGTATTTAAAACAAATAGCTGTATTATGAAGTTGAACAAAAAGTAAAGTACTATTGCTGCTTATCATCAATTTTATACCTAAAAAAGTTAATGAAACCCTTACCTAAGCCATTTGAAACTAACCCTATTGGATGACCATAATGAATCGCCACACCTTGACCAATTCAGTTATACTTAAAATCCATTTTATTATAAGCCTGGTAAAAATAAAACAGCCACTATAGTAAAGGAAGCCCAGATGACAAATGCAACCAAGAATTTGGATTCAACACTTTTCTGTTCTCTAGTAACAAGGTTCAGCAAGGAAGACAGAAAAAAGCTGCATGAGGCCCAGCCCCTACATTTTAAGTTACCATGCTTGCTGTATCCTCTATGCAATTCTCAAAAGACAAATTCACACAGAAAAATACAGATTAATTTATTATACAAGAACTAAAAATAACACCAGACCAAAACACCGCTAATTCCTTCAAGCACCACTGGGATTCTTACTATTTTCCTCAGAAGTCTCCCTTCCTTTACAAAGTACTTAGGATAGACGAAAGACTGAAAAACAAGAAGACTCACTAAGAAGCTGCAATTTCCAATTAAAAAAAAGAAAAGATCTTAAAAGGGAAAGCATTACTATTTTTCAAGCACTTCACTCTGGAGCACTAAGCAAGTCAGAGTGAGAATATTTACCATATCCAGTGTTGCAGTGACTGTATATGTATTCACCTTTCCCTAGAATACCACTGTTTGAATATTTCAGAGGGTAAAAGGTTGGCTCACTTCAAAATATGCAGGAGTGACTGTTTCCAAAGAACTTTATATAAGCATCCACACATGAGTAGATTAGGTAGTTTGTTGTCCAGCTGTTCTTCATGCTGAAGTACATGTACAATTGCTTTCAAATGCACAAAACATCTGCCTATCTATTTTTATAGTAAAAACAAACCCCACCCCCTCAGATTGTCACAAAAATCTCAGCCATAGCAATTCCAAGCTGAAATACTTCCTTTGGTTGTGTTGGTATTTCACATACCTTGATTCAGTTGGCCTAATAGTACCAAAGTGTATGTTGGGACTTACAAATTACCTTTAAAGAAAAGATAAATGCAACATACGTGTGTCTGCCCTTTAGAAATGGATGCTGTTGACAGAAAAACATGTAACAACTGAGATTTTTATTTTTATTTATAGCTCGCTGAAGTGTTTTGATTTAATTTTCTTAAGCATTCAGCTAGCTCAGCTCCATTTTTTACCACTGATTTTACATGATTTAATTTGTTAATTTAAATTGCACACTTAAAGGAAGCAGTTACACCCATCTTTTTAACCTGCAATCTCAAGGAGCTTTTTTTTATACCGACTGTGATATAACATAGTAGACATTTTAGTATACAAATTAAAATAACAGGAAAATGTTGTACTACTGTTAGAGAGCACAACTGTTCAGAAAAATATCAAGTAGGTTATACTGGCTAATAGTCTGCTTAAATTTTACACAATGAGAAAATTTAGGGGTTGTCAAGATTTACTTTCTATTTTATTTTGCATTATGAATATAGCTACAGTAAGAAGGAAGCAAAAGATTAACATAAGGATATGCTACAGCTGTTACGTTCTTTATTCAACAAGAGGTATTCATGGTTTCTAGCACATGCTCCTGAGGCAAACCCAGCATGGTATGCTTACAAGGAAGGTAACCTTGTACCCATCATATACTAGACACATATATAATACTCCCTGGAAATTAAATCCCCTTCACAAGTGATTAGCTACCAAAAACTCGGAATTGTTGATATGTATTATTTATTGTTTCTATAAATAACAGAAATAGATCTTGTATTTAAAAACAGTCACAAACTTCCCAAAGACTAGCCTGTCTCATCTGCCTCGAGGTAAACCTCCAGACAGCCCAAGGCAGCAGAGGCACAGAAGCAAGACACACCAAGCCTCTGGCATGCTGTCCCTTAAGGAAGGGCACAGACACCTTATGGAACAGACTGCAGCATCCCACATTGTCACATCCCTAAGAACTGTATTTCATTTAGAGCGAGAAAATTATTTTCATTCTTTAACATATTCTTCATATTTTTCTTAGGACTTCACATACATTAAAAATACCATTCCTGAAAGTTCTAATGTAAAGACTGCTTTTCTTTACTGGCTTTTGAAGTTCCATAGATATAACATTTCACTTGTGGGCACTTTGGTCTCAAGCTCACAAGATGACACAGGCTATCTTTGCAGGTAGGTATTAAACACATAATCTGAAGAAGTCTTGCAAGCCATCATCCCAAACTACCCTGATAGCAGGTATCTTGCACATACCAGCTGAGATTTTGAATAAGAGAACCAAAAATAATTCTCAAGTACAGGCTACCTGATTTCTCATGTGTCTACATTATTCAAATCAGCTTTTTAACATCTCTAATTGTTAGGCTTTATACTTTCTATCAATATCATTAAAAGCTCAATAGAAAAAAGATTTATGAGAGTTGCAACAGTGCTGCAGGCACGCCTATGGCAAAGTCCATTTCTGTGGTATAAACTGTCATTATGAATATACTCATTGGTAGGAACACACTTAACATCGAAGCTCCAAGTTATTTAGGGAAGCTATCAGAGCATGAACACGTTTTGTTTCAATGTTTTTGTGTAAAAGAACCTGTTATTTTAAACAAGGCTTTTAATATTTATTGGAATAAGATCTGATGCATGTTCTTGCTATTCAGTGGTTCCTGTGCCACTTGATATTTTTATTAAACCCAATTCTTGCAGTATTAATCAAAAAAGTCTTCCTGTGCAACAATTTGCAACTGTGACAAAAGGGAAGATACATAATTTTTCTAGAAAAAAGTATCTTTTTTCCTACAAAAATAAACCAAGACTTGAAATCCTAAATTATCACCTTCAAGGCAGCTACCGTACATGCCACTTAAAGTTACCACTTACAGAAAGCAAACCAGCAGATTTATGGTTTACTTCTATTTTTTTTTTTTTAATTATGAGGTTAACGTGCTTGATTTTTACTCCTACACTTTCCATTAGTTTTGGACATCTTCCTGCTGACTCATTACAGCCTGCCCTTTATCAGTACTTTTTTTTGGAACTGACAGCTTCAGACTTCAAAAACTAGAATAAAAGCAGAGTTCTATTGACGACAGCATCTTATTTCTACTACAGTCAACAGCAACACTTCTAATGAAGATGGCGAGATAGACTTGATCACTGTTAAAATTTAAACCAAGATCTACAGCTACTTACAAAAAATAAGCGTCGAAAAAAAAGCCCAAACCAAGGAAACCATCTCCAGAAGACAACTGGTCCATAGTTTTGTCAAATATTCCTGAACAGGTATTCTGAATAATAATGAGCACCTTGTCCTGCACACATTTTTAACTTTGTCACATATGCTTCATGTGACATAAGGTACCACAGAAGAAGTGTGCATCAGGAAGAAATTTGGTAAAAAGATGCTTTGGGTTAACACTCTAACAGACCCAGGAAACACTGCTCCAACTCATTAAACGTGCAGTGAGCTGGGCAATATTCTCCACTACTATGAGTTTCAATTTTAGAAAACTTTTCTTTTCTTTTAGAAAACTGATCTTTTTTTAGGGTAACTGCATATTCTTTTCACACAGTTATCAACTAGCTAAATATCTGAGTTCCTCTTATGTTTTCTAGTCCAAATAACTTGTTTGGTTTCCACTCAATTGTTTAAAAACACATTTTCAGAAGAACTATGGCCAGTGAGCTAAGAATGTATGCTTTAATAATGAAACACTAAGGTTTTAAGTAAGCAGTAAGAGTTAGGTAAAGTCAGCTCTCTGCTGATTACATAACTAAGCATATCACCTTTTAGATTTTCTAGAGCATTGCTCAGGCAACGCCACCTTGCCACCTAACTACTGTCTCTCAGAGGTAGTTTGTAATAGCAGAATAAGAGTAATATGGTATAAATACTTAATGTACAGCAGATTTTTAAATTCTCTGAAACACTTGGTAAGAATTACAGGCAAAGTATAAATACGTTCCTGAACTCTTAAGTCTTCACATATTTTCATCTTTCCTTCAAGCTTCAGGTGTTGTCAAGAAGTATCAAATATCTAATTTGTTTTCTGTAATTTATGCCATTTTCGCTCCTTCCCTTCCCGCTCTTTTGATACTTTATTCTGCCCAGATAGTTAAAGCAGACAGATCTGTTTCCGATCACTTTTATAGACTGCTACTGGCACTACATAGGTTTTGCAACATGAATTGAGAACTAATAAAAAAAAATCGTAGAAAACCAGTAATTTCACTAGCATCTAGTTTTACTGAAATGTGTTATGTACAAATATACCATTAATATCACGCCTGTCAAAACTTAGATTTTGTAGCTAACTACCAGTGCCTCACTAAGGCACAAAAAGATAAATACTGAATGCTGCCAGGCTAGTCATGATTCACCACTCAGAAACAAATATACAATATAACTAACTCAAGGATTAAGTAGTTAATTTATGAAACGTGGATTTAGCTTCTCAGACAAAGAAATCCAGTGTGAAACTGAAGAGGCAACACCCTTTTCAATCCAGACAAAAAGCAGTGTGATTACATTTGAGATTCAGAATATTTAATTAAATATTAATATCCACTGCTTTGTCTTGCTCTTACAGCATCAGTAAAATGATAAACCAACAAAGCTACAAAATCTTCCCCAACTAAAACTGTAATTGATGGTTGAGGAAAAAACCTTAAGACTCCTTTCCATATATTCAAACCTAAGTTACAGTGCTGGGCCTATCTACTGCTTCTTCCCTGCGTCTGGAGACAGAAAAAGATCACTCAAGGTGCTAGAGCAGGCTCTCCCCAAAACCCACAGCACTGATGTATTCAAAAGGCTGGACAACATCCAAGAACTGGATAAAAGGATGACAGTTTTGTACCTTTCACAAAATATAAACTCCTTTATTTTTATTTTTTTATTTTTTTTTTTTTTAGGAAAAAAGTAATGAGCTTTTCCCAGATATACAATTGATATACCACTGGTATGAGCAAATGCCAGCTAGGAAACACACAAAACCCTGAAGCAACAGGACACTTGGAAGATAATAAAAACTATTTTACCTGAACGTGTACACAACCCTTACAAGATTAAGAAAAAAAAAAAATACAGTGGAGAGGAAAAAAAAAATGTAACAGGGAGAACTCAAATGAAGACAAATTACCAGAACAGAAAACTATGCATAAACAATTCAGGCCTTGATCTGTATGTATAGTTTTAATATAATTACATTTACTATGAGCACATGGGACAAAAATGGTTACATGGCTGTAGTTTTAACATGAACCATAAGCAGTTCAAAGTTGCTACATTTAAATAGAACAGCCACACAATTCTGATAGAAACCTGGCTGGACACCAGACCCAAACATAGACACTAAGGGGGATGCAAAGAGCACTTATAATTTAGAATAACAGCTAGCTTTTCAATTCATTTATGTGTGGGAAAATCATTGCCTTTCCAATTTTTATCTATATCACTGTTACCCCTACAAATCAAGGCTGCCTTGCCACATATACACTCTGTTGCACAACCCGAGTACTGTGATCACAGCTCTGACTTATACTGCTTGCCTTTTGCTTCATGACCAAGTTCTGACAGTCAAAAATCATCAGTCCATGTTAATACAAAGATGCAGCTGCCAATGTCTCCTTATGAACTATTGGTACGTAAGACAGTAAAGAACTACTTATCAGCAAAAAGGACAGGAAAAACAAGGAGTTGTTTTAAAGAGAGTTGCATGTAGCAAAGAGCAACAGGCAAGTATGTAGAGTAATAGTGTGCCTAAATATGCACAGTTAAAGACAGAAAAACTCATTACAGCAGCATTCTGCAGCATATCAGCATTCATATCCTCTAGTTCTCACTATTATGCTAAAAACAGCCACAGCCTGCATGAACATTGGCAGAAGAGTCCATGGAAGATGAGGACACCTTAAACCTCCGGATGAGGTTTACTTGGTTGCTGGGTAGTTTGTAGATAACAGGATTTAAGGACGCACAGTAAAGCCTCACACCAGGGGTAAAACCTCCAGAACATCTCCAGTGTATGATGGAAGATCAAGTGAGAGGTGAAGATGAACAAGGATTCACTTTGATTCATATGCTCAAATATGGAAGCAAGAGAAAAAAGAACTATGCGCATTTTAAATTAGGACATATATAAACAGGATCACTCATGTGCTCCTACAGAAATCACTTTGTAGGTTGCTCCAAAGTAACATGCTCTTGAAACTGGGGATTTTGTGTAAAATATGATAAAGAATACTTAAATCTGCTCTATGATGTTACTATATAACATTCAAATTGCACTTTTTCTTTGTATTTTCAAAGTAGATTCAGTTTTAAAGTAAAATCCAAGTCCCAAGAAATTACTTATTATTTACTGTTATTCAGGGCACCTCATGATTTCTAAGAGGAGACTGTTTCTAAGGAATGCAAAACACTTCCCTTAAGGCAAAATTCTTTCAGATAATGAAACTGTTGCATGACAGATGCTGGACAGAGGATACAAATCATTCCAGCTGATAAAAAGAAGGATTTTAAAGAAAGTTCTTTTTCATTAATTATTACTTTATGTACTTTCACCACTTTAAATAGGTATTTGAGACAAAACTATGTTAAAATAATATACATTCAACATCTAGTTTTGTCAGCAGTATCCATGGAATATAGCTCATGTGACTCAATGCTCACCCCATAAGTTAAGAGCAAGCTCTCAGCACAGCAGTGTTTAGCAAAGTTTTTAACAGGGTTGGTATCAGTCAGCTACAAAGTAATAGCCCTGTTAAGTTCCTTCCCTGCAAATAAGTTACTCAGTGTATACATTGTCTCTTCAACTGGTATTAAGCCCTATGAAATAACAAAATAAATGAAGCATAGCTACAGAGACCACATTCCACCACACACCTTCCAGGAACTTCTATCACAGACAGGACTAAGCCACCTAAAAATCACAAATCAAGCAATTTGTAATGTTAAAGGAGTTCAGAAGTATTTTGAGCTACAAGTGGAATTAGGCACCAAAAAAAACTTAGTATTGTAGAACTGAAATCCTAGAATACTGTTTTCAAGACGATACATTTCTACACAGAAGTTGCAGTCCGAGTTTCAGTTGTACATGGAAGTACCAGGTATTGCTAGAAATACCTTCTTTAGCTTACGGTTGCCATGATGAAGTTCCCACTTCCCTTCCCAGATAGCTTGCACTCACATCTGGTTTCAGTTACATTCATTTAAGGTTGGTCCAGGCACCTGTAATGCTGTCTGACTGGCACCTCAGGAGTAGTAAGTATTCAGCCTTGTAATTCTAAATTGTAAAGCAGTCAAGGCAGTGTCATCAACTGGGCAGCATTACAGGTCCCTGAAGTCATCCCACCAAGATACTATATACAGATATTTGAGGATGCAGCCAGAGATCTGTTACCTATTGTTACATAAATGCCTCCTCTTTCCCCTCTTTTCACTTACTCTATTTTATTCACGTTGTATACTGCAGTTTGTTCTTTGCAATATGGATTCAATCTTTCCAGTTAATGATGTATTTAGTGAAATTCTGATTGTTCTTCATTATAGCATAAAATAATGAAAGATGCTGCCACTCAATTGGGACTACATTCCACTCTGAACTTAAAATTCAATTAATCTTTTTATTCAAAGTTGTACGTCCTCCCTAACCTTACAGCACTTCCTCTGTGAGCTAAAAGGATTTTCTGACCTTGTAAGAAGGAACATTAATTAAGAAGTTAAAGTTAATTGAGTTCTTTTAGAAATTCAGGTCCACCTCACTCTTCATCTGCAATTAACTTCATAATGAAGAAGAACAAATTCTACAAGGCTCTTCATATTTAAAATTCTTAAATAATTTTCAAATAGGTAACATGAAGAAATTACATTATAAATTACTATTGAAGTTCATTATATAAGTATGCAAAGCAGCATGGCCTGTCTCTTGACACTGGGCCCTATCTTGTCTCCACCCTCATTCTTTCTAAGGGTGCTTCGTGTCAGCATACAGAGGCGGCAATCACCCAGGTAACTCACTACAACTTAAGTCTGGGGAAAAAAAAAGGCAGGCACAGCTACACATTTTGGTTACTCACACCAGAGATGATGCAAACTGAATGAAAACCCAGTTTAGCTAGCCATGATGCTCTGCCTGGCTTTTCTGTTCTACTCTCATGTTGAATGTATTTTTTCACTTTTTAAACTGATGTCTAAACAATATATATCACATCTCCAAATCAGAGAAATACTGGCCAGCTTGGTTCTCCAGTGACATCTGGAATGTTTAATCTCTTGAATCTTTTTAAATAGCAAAATCTTGAAAATTAGTTACATTAATGATAAGGTACTGATAGGTACTCAAAAAATCAAAAGAAATCATGGAGTATTTTATTTTGCTCCAATGCACTGAAAGCTTCGAAGAATTCAGTAGTTAATATAATCAGTTAGGATGCAATTATAAAGCATATTAAATTTAAAAGTACATGAACTTTTACTCATTTATTCAGACATACAAAAATATTAAATGATCCATACAGGTAGGGACATGCAAAAACCTGTAAAGTTTCTTCAAGAAGAATTTTACCTACATAGGTATACTACTGCTAATATATCCCCGAATTATAACAAGACTCCTGCATGATATTAAGGGCAGAATTGTTTGAAAATCTGACAGGAGTATAACACAAAACATATTAATGGTGGAAATAATTTGATTATTTCCAACTAGGATCAAGTTCACCTTACACTGACATCAATTGAAACACGTCTAAAACTGCTTGACTAGATAAAAAAGGCTTTTGAACTCTGGGGTTTAAGCTGGGACATGTGGCAATCAGTAGAGGCAGTTCAGGTGGAAGGCAGCAGTATGCCATATCTTAAGAGGTGCCAGACACTGCTCCAGCACACCAGGTAGGCTCTCCTGCCCATGGAAAACCTCCACTGCCATTTATAAGAGGTAACTACATTTTGGAAGCCAGCCAGGATCCAGATGGCATATTAGCAACAGTTTCATATTGAATCACATTTACCTTTGTCAAGCTATACAAGCTGTTAGACCAATTAGCTACTGTAATGGTATCTAAAAACATACCAGGTTTCTTTCAGAAGAGAGAGAAAGTATGCCACAAAACTGGCCTTACAACACAATGGAAGAGGTTAATGTAATGAGCAAGAGAGTTATATTGTTACAACCACTATTACTCACTCTGTGACTAGAAACTTCAGTGTAACTCAATGAATTCTGCTAGTAGCTTTCATAGCAGTAATTAGTTCCATTTACTTCTCAACAGTTACCCTAAGTAAGATACTAAAGCTATGTAGAAAAACCAGTAGGAGGCCAAAGCTTCTACCTGTAGTGCTGGCAGTCTTAAAAGACTTTACAATCCTCTTAATGGCTCCACAGCATCAAGGTGGGCAATGCTTTTGGAAGTAGCACTTAAGTACTCAAACAGGCTAACTAGAAACAGTGTGGTTACACCTGCATTAGCCAGGACCACAGACCAGCAAGAGCAGGTTTGTAGAGTACAATGGTTGGTACTGAGGACCTGACTTCCACACAGTATTATACACTTCAAACAACTACTTTTATTCCTCCCACCATTTCTTGTTACAACAGAAAAAAGGAGGTACAATAGCAGCAGGATATGATAAAATGTATTAAAAATGAGGTTTCTGAAGTGTTTCTGTTCTTCCTAATACTCCTACCTCTTCAAAAGTAGTACTTCATCACTGAAAAATTTCAAGATTCCTCTAGAGTTAAGAATAGAAGTTAGCTGCAAACACCGCCATCCAGAACATTCACCCTTAAATCAGTACAGATGTGAGCTAAGACTTACATCTCCTGGCTTGTAGGTGAACACTATGTTAAATGGACTTCAAATGCCTCATCATGTCTGCTACTGTAAGCCTAGAACTTTGTTTTGCAAGCACAGTACAATAATGCCACTGTTCCTCCTTTAACTCAAAACCCTTCCCATTTCAGTAAGACCTTGCAAGAATGGTATTTGAAAAGAGGGCAAGAGATTAAGAAATAAGCACCAGAACAAGTTTCTCCACCTTTTCATGAATTATACATTTTTCTATACAAAATAGTGGACAAGATTAGTTGTATGTATGTGTATAATCAATGTTTCCAGACTTCCAAATGATTCATACTCAAGTTTCCCTCTCGTACTTACTGTTGTAACAGCAGTGTTCCTACTAAGTTCACTTTGGCTCATCTTATATCCCTCAACACACTGACTGCTACAGGAAAAAATAAGTAGACCAGAGGTGGGGTGACATGAGCACACATCTATGATTCCCTCTAGCATAGCATCCATATTTCTGCAATCTGCATTTTCTGGGAATGTAGACTTTTTCTTCTTGCAAACAGAAGTTTTACATAGCCAACAAAAAACTAGTCACACAAATATTCAGCCTTCTTCCTAAACACAGTACCTACAATGCTCAAATAGCAAGTAACAGCTAACAAATATTAATAGGTATATTAAACAGCTGATCAGCAATTAGAAAAAATACTTCTACCTAGGTCTTCAACTTGTGCTTCCGTGTTGTTGAAACTTCATTTTACATTTAAGCTGTCAACCAGATTTATTGAAATCAAAGATTTTCATTACATTTGGTAATCTCAAAACTGCTGTCTTATTTTGAAGACATGTTCTTCAGTATCAGCCACCAAAAGAAAATTGGTATTTAAGATCATCCCTTTTCTCATGGCATCAATTCCCCTGCAAAGTAGATGGAAAACATTCTACCAACTTACCTGGTGAAAGAAATATCTAGAAGCAAAAAATAGACAGCAATTTCTACATATGCAAGAAGATAGACATCTAGTGTGAAAACACTGAACTACACAGCCTATACTGTATATGAACAAAGATTAAATTAAAGTAAAAATTGCATATATATTTAAATGACAAGAGAACCAAACTCTCCAAATAAAAGCACCTTCAATTTTTTCAAATGGCTACAAAGGGCCAAAAATTGTACTAGTGACTGAAGAAGTGTGGCTTCTAAAAGAAGAAACGAGATGTTAGCAGTGCATCCTAAAAGCCAACAACAGAATCGGGGAAGAAACTCAGACCAAGGAAAGGAACACAGGCTAGCTGGTTAAGCAGAAGTGTTTTCTAGCCTTGAATAAGGTGAAGTAGAAAAGTCAGACAAAGGCAGAACAACTTCATGATTTGTTTTAGAGTTTAAGACTGAAAAAGATCTTGAACACCTTAATTTCTGTGATGTAGGCCCAAAGACTGATAAGGAATGGTGTAAGCAGTCTCTAGGCAACTATGTTCTTTAACACAATGCATATAGCTGTGAAAGACAGTTGATATGTTGTGGAATAAACAAAAGGCTTCTCATAGTTATACCACTCAAGATTGAACCCTTAACATCATTATCTTAGAGTTTAGTTTATTAAATATCTTTAGTAGGTGCTTTCATTCCTGCAATGTAATCTCAAAAGCGTTTGTGACATTTTTATTCTTAACAGTATCACATCTAAGGTCACAGAAGCACTGGCTGAGATTTTGGACCTAAGCATGTTTTCCTGGAAGTTTCAGTCATTTCAGGCCTGTTTGCACCTTCTTGCCTGTAGTAATGTTGTAAAGTTCTATCTAAAAAATAGCATCTGAAAGAGCTGACAAAAGTGCATTCATACTACAACTCCCAACTCCTTTATGATTCATTTACTATAACAGCATTAAGCTAACTCTTCTGGCCCCTGCCAAAATCTCCTCAAGCCTATTCATCTCATACTCATATGTTTAGATACTAGATCCTTTCCAGAAACTGATAGTGTCAGCCTATTGCCAGTATTTGTGCTATGGCCCTTGTCTGCAGCCCTGCTTTAGTGTCAGTGTTGCAAACAGCTTTTAACAGAACACACACTTTTAGTCGAAAACAGTTTACAAGCCTCCTACTAAGTAAGAGTGGAATTACACAGCAGCAGCTGGAGCCATTTGGGATGTCATCTGCATGTATGTTCTCACTCCAGGTATTTAGAGGCAACGCTCATAGCCTGTCCGCCCCCACCCTTATGTTCAGTGTACGAACACACTAGATGGATCACAAACATTGATGTCTCATTTCCCCCTCAATCACAGAATTCTGGAATTAAAAAGCCCTTGAAAAGGCCTTGAGAGAAAGGGGCAGGAGCATGGAAATAATTATGCACAGGGACAAGACAACCTAGACATACTGATAAGAAACTCTGGTTTACCTATTTGAATAACTGTCTACATTCGCACAAGGAAGCCTTCAGGTCACACACACTACTTTATTATTCTGCTTTCAGCATCACCTAACATTACCAAACAGGTATTAAGGAGCAGTCAACAGCACAGAATTGGTACATACAGGCATCTAAAATTAAAGTTATCTCCTATTAATTTATATATTTCCCATTATTATCCCTCAACTCCTAAATTCTTTCTTTCTGTTAACTGTGTCAAATCCAAAAAGCACTGATGATTACATTGTGTTCTGATAACCACTCAGGGCAATAGGTTAATTGCCAAAAATAATTTTTTTACAAGTAAATACAATTCCTTCACTTGACTGACTCAATATGTTAATCATTAAACAACTGACAGTTTCTAATATTGCAGATATGACCAAAGGCTTGCTTTTACTCAGGAAAGCTTAAGACACAAGGGAACCTCTGCACAATGAGTCAAAAGTGAATGACTACTTCAGGATAAGCTCTGGAAATGGTAAGTACATCTGGAAAAACGAAACAAATAGCTGCTCACTGCCATTTTTGCAAGGGCACAGAACAGAAAACTGTAAGCCTACACAAAGTAAAACTTTCCTGACAGTAACTATACTGTACATGTCAAGTCGACCGGAAAATAGTTTCTTGGCACCATTTAAGCCCTAAAGAGTTCTAAAGGGAAAGCTAAGAACTTGCTCAATATCAAAGACCTCACCAATCTTCAGTTTTGCTCGTCCAGCTAAGGATTTTCAGAAACTGCAGACAAGCAGACCCTGAGGAAAAAATTCTTATCTTGTCAATTTTGGTTTTGCACTAGCAACCCAACAATACAAAACTGACTGGAGAAATGCCCAATAAATATCCATTACTGCAACCCAAGGTAATTGAAAGCAGATGAAAATTACGTATTTTGAACAAACAGCTTATTTTTTTCTTTGAATATGACAGATCTACAGAGTAAGTTTCTTTATACTTACTTGACTCCATTATATTTTACATATTAGACATGTAATTTATAGTTCATCATGCTACTTTAAAAGTGTATTCCTACCAAATGCAGTTTGTGTCTCACCTCTTCACACACTAATCCCAGCACCTTAAGACCTCCTTTAGCAGCCCTACTCTCTATACATGTATTTTTTCACTAGACAAGGGCAGTTTAAAGACCACCATAATTTGAATCTGATAAATCAAGAGCTATCTGTATGCAACTACAGGAAAAGAAGCACAATGCAAACCACAAATTAAGCATACCTCCCTACATCCTAAGATACAAACACTCCACAGTTCAAAAACAGACTGCAGGAGATGAGGAAAGGAATACTGAATGGATGAAAGAAGTGAATGCATCCAGAAGAGACACCTGAGATTCCCACTGTGGAGAATCTCTAGTTATGAAGCAGTTGGTATTTCATACCATACTTTCTTGGGTCATGAACTATGCACACCACACTTAACTTTGTTGTGAGGCTGAGAAATTTAGAGCCCCTTCTCTAGATTCAGTTATAGCTCCAGCTAAACATTACCCAGAAAAACCATTCAGAACTCAGTTGAACCAGTTATCAAACACAGATTCAGGATCTGCTTTTTATTTGTCATTAGTATTACACTAGATCTGATTAAAAAAATAATTAAAACATATCATGGCATTACTTGAACATAATTGTTTTCTTTATTTTTACCGTGTTTTTTTCTTTATTAGGAGAACTAGACATCAGAACCACAAAATGTGCAATGAACCTGGACAGATATGGCATAGAACAAGAAATATCTGGAAACTATTCAAAATACTTATCTCCTTTTCACTAGAGATTAGTAATAATACCACATGTTCAGGTTTATTAATCAAGTGCCAGAAAATCATGAGACCAACTGAAGTCTTATGAGATCTTGAAAATAAAATTCAGAGGTTTTGCTTGCTTCTGGGTTTTGGCATTATCTTAACAGTGCCAACATTTTCTCTGCCATACACAAGGCTGGAAGCCTTTCTTTAAAGCAGAATTTCAATTCCTACATTAACAGTTTTTCACCAAGCATTGGGGCTTCAACAAAAAACATCAAGTACCATCAAAAAAATCTATACCTAGCAATGCAGTTAATCAAGATGCGATCAGTCATTAGTGAATTTAGTATTATCAATGTACCTGAAGACAAGCTTCACAAAACAGGCTGTTGTTATTCCCTATAATTAACTAAAAACTAACCTGCCATTCTAGACATTTTATTCACCAAATAAAACACGCCAGAAGTTACTTGCTAGAGCAATAGCCCTTTTTGCATAATTTCTTAAGTCCTTTCTCCTAAAGGAATTTAATTTTTCCACCTTTATTGAAAAAAAAAAAAAAAACAAACCTTTCCACCAAGATCCATATGTTTTGAAAAAAAACCTTTATGAGGCTAGCTGGTTTGATTCATGTATCACTAGATTGCTTGAATTTCATCAAGGCAGAATTTCTTTGTCATTCAATCACTTTGTCCCACTATAGTGACATAAACATAGCCAAAACTTCAACTTCAATTGACACAAGAGGAAATTATTTGCTGTCAAGCTGTAGTAGAGCCAGGACAAGTGGGAGAGCAAAAGTACTCATTGATTTCAATGCCTGGTGGCCTCAAGACAACTGCTTTTCTTTCTATTGGAGAGTGACACAATCAAGGACAAAAAATAAAATATAATTAAGTACTTTAAATGATTTCTCCTGCCCATCTTACTCTTTCCTCTGAGCTGGTTACAGAACCAGAACTAACATTTTATTTTGTGTCAGCATTAAGAGTACTTCATCTTATGCCTTCCTCTTAAGTGAGCTTCATCTCATTGCCCCCACCAACTCCAAAGCTGAGAAAAAGATCTTTTCCTTACTGTACCAACAATCCTGTAACCTTAGCAGAGGACAAGCTCACAAGGTCCCATTTAAAATATTATCTACAACAGTAATTTACATAAGTTAAGGTAAATGTGGTCAATTTTTCTAATATACTAATCAAACCTAAATGTTTGTTTCAAACCAAGAGGCTTATGGTACACTGCCATTGACCTCAATTTCGGTTTTTTTAGATACACACATTTTGGAGAAGTTGCTGAGTTCACTGTGAAGACCAGGATGTCTGTATAATAACAATACAGAGTATACATTATGCTTGCCTATGTGGGGTGTAGAGTGGGGTGGTGAGGTGTGTGAAATGTGTAGCACAGCCCTTCCATTTTTTTCTCCTGTATTTAGATATGCCCTTGAGATTAATTACAGAAGTCACTGGCATGTTAACACTGCTGATCCACTTTAAGAGCAGGGAGGCAGCTCAAGAGCAGGGTTTGAGGGTTACTGGCCACAGTGTTCTAAACAAGTGGCAGCAACACTAATTTGAAATGGACTGTGTGTTCCACCTTCCAGCAAGCCTGTGTCACCTCTGTTCAGGTTCATTTCACCACTGCTAACTTTCCTTGTGGATTTGTTTAGTCTTGTGACCAGCTGAACATGATGATTCTGGATCGTATTTTAGGAGGTGTAGATCAGAGAATTTATTTCTACGTAAAGACAGCTGTTTAAAATTAACACTTGCTACATACCAGATATACTTTATTGACATCAATACATTATTGAAACTACTATAAATTATCTGTCCTTTCCCACTTTGTCCTTAGAGTTTTTTTCTAACCACAGCAACAATAAGCAACTGCCTACCAGGGAAACCACCAATGCAAACAAACACTTCGCTACCCTGGAACACTGACTCACAATAACCAAAAGGACTACCTAGTCACTGCCTTCAGTACTCTGGCATTTCTGTCCCTTTTCTTCACAAAAAAAAACTGGGTTAGATAGCACATATCACCTGGCAAAGAGTAAGAAAATATGCTATTTATGTCAAGTCCCCTGTATCTCAAAGTACATGCTGTGATTTTGAACAAGCAATGAAGCAGAGTTGTTATGTTTCCCATAACAAGTGCCATGATGCTGTCAGGGAGCTATGTACAGACAGACCCTTGCATCTGTAGGGTCCCACTGAAGATACCTGTGCTCCATATTCCTACAGAAGCTATCAATTTCAAGATTAATGCCAGTATTTTAAAAGCCACATTAACTGGAAAAACAATTAGAGTGGTTTATTTTCAAATCACACAATAACACAGACTTCTTCATCCCCATCCCTTTCTACAGGAAGTCATGTTTCCAGTGACACAATCCCTTTGGGAAAAGACAGGTTTCCATGCAAGACTCCAGCTAAAGCCACTAACTTCATTTTTTATCTCTGTTTGGAAGGCTGGTTAAAGCCCAGTCAGGAAGAGGAGAGCCAATAGCACAGCGTGGCTTCCTTCGGGGCACTGTTGTCAGGGTAAAGGCATCAGGCAGGTGCCTAGCGGGAAGGATTCTGCAGTGATCCCTGTACAGGTCATGGCACTGTCCCACAAGCACCAGCACCCCCTCCCACATCAATCCTATGCAGCAATGTGATATTTTAACTCACTGGGCAAGGCAAACACTGGCACCTACCCATCAACACACTGCTTCATGCCCAGGTCCTGTATGTGCTCCATACTTCGCAATTTCCATTTGTCTGCAGCAGGCATCCCTTACATGCCTGACAACTAGAAAACTCAAGATGATTTTAAAGTCTATTAGATTGCTCCCAACACAATCAAGCAAAGCATTTAGCACTTCTCAGAATATGTGGAGCTCAATATTTAGACTGTCAGCCTTCTACATGTTTTGGGTTGAGAATAAGGGGAATATCTCTTAATATTAGCTAAAATAGTAAACCTGACACTAAGTTGAATAAATTTTTGTTAGCCTAAATTCACTGAATAATTAGGACTGAACTCAGGCAAAAGAACAGCTTTCAAAAGATTAAAATAATACACAGTTTCAATAAAAGACTACAGGTCTATTTTTTTTTTTAAAGTGTTTATCTATGGGTCTGCAAGTCCTGAGAAATCTGCTGTATGCACTCAAATAGCATGGCAGAGAAATCCTGCCTGCTGTTCTGGTGCTACACCAAAACCCTTTAAAGGATAATGAAGACAGCATCACATTTCATAAGAGATTTCCTGAATGCCTGCTGAGCTGACCTTGTTTACAAGTACACACTGAAACTATTAATTGCTTGCACTTTCCACTCCACACTGCTATGGCTCAGAGTTTTCTGCCTATACTATCCATGTGGACATGAGCCAGAAAGAAAGTTTCTATGTAATTATCCAATTATTATTAATGCTAGCATTTAACAAAAAATGCCAGCTGGCATATATAACAATCACTTCACTTCTATTGTGAAAGAACTACAAAAGGCATTTGTTTTCTTATTACTAGCTATAAAATACAGACAGAGTTAAACAGTTTTGCTTTGTTTTAGACTACAGGATCAGAAGGGCCAAGAGAATAGAGTGGTGAAGGACTGGGAGTCAGGAAACAACTTGAATTCAGAGACTGCAACAAAATTACTGTGTCACTGAGCCAATCAGTTCATGTCTGTGCTACAGGTTTCCATTTGTAAATTAGTATTTCTCATTCTCTGCCTTTATTTCTTAATTTTACTATATGTTCTTTGGCAGTAGGAATCTCTTGTAACATATTAATAAAACAGAACAGGGTCCTGACTGATTACAGCCTATTTTTTTTCTTCGCACTGTTCAACACAAAGGGGATTTTGATATCACAAAGATACAATTTCTTCTGAACCTAGCAAAAACTGACTGCTCCAGCTGGTCCAGAGAAACCAGCAGATACAATAATGCAACAATATAGCTTGAAATAGTCCAAATGCAGTCACTAGAAACTAGATAAAAACCTACTATACCCTGAAATTTAGAGCAAGTTGTTAATCTTCAGTGCTTTATTGACATTAACTAGCCAATGCGCAGAGTCCCCACAACTTAAAGGGAGAAACTTTGTTCTAATGATTGGTACCAGTCCCACACCTCCCTCTCAAAGCCATCACAGATTTGCTGTATGAGATTGTACTGATGCTGCTCTGTGCCCCAGTTTTACAGCATGGGAATAATCCATATGTAGCTACTCAGAGTTGTTTCCAATTTTAATTCTCATCTATGCCAGGAATTTAAAAAGACAAGCGTTTACCAAAATTTGCCTCAGTCATACATAGTACCTTCATGGCTATCCATTTCAGCTCCGTTACAATAGCAAGAAGCAAACAGGAACTCTTAACTGGTTTTTGAAGTTGCACTATACTGTTACTGATGTATTTATAACATCACTTACTGCAGTAACAAGACCAACAAGCACTCCCTAGGCTGGGTGGGTCCTGATAATTGAAATTTATGAAACGATGTGTTGTGTGAATTGGACAATACAGAAATCCATTAGATCTTGATCTTCAGAGGATCCCAATGACATCCCTGGCACACTTAGCATACAAAGCACTTCAATCTGAAGTGAAGCAGAGGTGTATCTCATGTCACTCATGCTAACATTTAACCCTTTCCCCTAATTGAGAGGATATAGCAGTTAGAGGAAAGCTGAAAACACAAATAACACAACTGTGTTAGCAGAGTTCATCACTAGGACAGCCAGCATTCAATCAGCTTTGCTCTCCCTAGCAGGTCTCACAGAACACATTGTGGGGATTACTGTCGACTATTCATGAGGGCAGCAGGATAATATAATATAGCAATTCATGATCTAACAAAGATCTGGAAAAGCAGCCAAATGGACACCACTCATTTTGCAAGGCATCATGGGAAGCTTGTTCACCTGAACTTTTGCAAAGCTGACCACATCCTAGCTATGGCTTTTTTAAACTTAACTAGACATTACCTGTGATGTTTGTAACAAACAGCAGGGAACAGCAAATGTGTTCTCCCATGGCCAGAGCAGAGTAATACTGCTCAAGCACAGCTTCCCAGCCAAGCAGGGCATAGCACACGCAACAGTAAATTGCAGCAGCACAAGTAGAAATTCTGCCTATATACTCCCAGACATGGATAACTTATAGGTATGATCCACTGGCAAACAGGCAACTGACATAAGAGCTTGAACAGACTGATCTCCAAAAGACACTGAAGTTGCACTCCAGTGAAGTGGTTTTCATCGGAATATGCTGCCAGTTTATCTATGCGGCTGCTAAGGAGCATGACCTTTCAAAATTCATAGCCCCCAAGACAGTTGTGCTATATGGACTTGCTCAAGATCAATCCTTCCAATACTCCTGGCTCTGCAATAGCCTCTGCAGAGCTCCCTCAGGGCCGGTCTCCTCACAGCCCTCAGACTGGCAGGGAAGACCTGTTGACAGGCTCCAGCTCCTGAGCCACAGCCTGCAAAAGCAGAGCAGGACAGGGAGATGTCACACCACAGCAGCCAGCTACTCTTCCTCACCCTTCCCAGAATAAATAGTCTTATTTTCCTAAACACTAGGCCATCTAAATTTAAAGATTTTAAACCAATACAGACTGACAGTGGTACATAGCTGTGCTGTCTGAAAAGTGTCCCAGCACTACCCTTGAAATCTAATTTCAAGGAATAGTTTATATTATGTATTAAGCAGGGCCAGAGGCTCAGGATTAACATTTGTGCAGCATAACAGCATTTCAGGTGAGTTCCTTTACAGTAGGCCAAACCTGCTCAGATCCAAAAATATGATTACTAAAATCTCATTAAATGATTGCTGGGAGATTAATGAGCTGGAATAGTTTGGGATTCTTGCCCCAGATGGTTTGTGTTCTAGTACATGTTAAAATTCTATGGTTTATGGAGTTAAAAAAGGGAAGGAAAAACTATTTGCCCAGGACCCTCTCCCACCAAAATGGTCATTGGTAGTTCAAGGAATCTTTTTCCAAACATAGTATCAGCTGCCCACTTCAAAGCCTGCTTTTCTTTCATTAAGTTCTGAACACTTTCCAGACTGATTTTCTCTGATCCTTTAACAGCAGGGAAACAAGCAGGAAGAGCCCACAGCATTGGAGCACAAGTCTGAACACCAGTGGAAAGCATTTAAGGTACACAAGCAGCGCATTCATTATAGATTAAAACAGCCAGCTGTTTTACCCCAACTATGGAAAAAAACCCATCACAAATACCAGCTCTGAAAAGAAATCTTCTAATCCAGTAACATAGACTGACTATAGTAAATCAACTCAAGAGCAAAATGATTTCACCTCAAACCCAGCGTCTTCTCCAAGTTTATATAAGTGATTCTCTGTAAAGAGACTTCAGTATTCCCTTCAGAGGGGCCACATAAAAAGAAAGGCAAAGATACAAAAAGTAATTTTAACTCTGCAGGATAGCTGGTAACATCCAGCATAGTTCAAAGGAAAAATCTCAGGGCACTACATTAAGCAAATAACCACTGTATTTCTCTGGAGTTTAAGACAAGGGAGTAGAGGGAGGAGTTTGGAAAAAAAAACAAGGTAAAATTGAGTTATATACTGTATAGTGACATTACCCAGCAATACTTTTTTCTCTACTGCTGCAATGCATTAACAGCAGCAGAGAGAAGAGCAACATATCAGAAGCAATTTCCATTTTTTTTCCTCCTCCTATTGGCAAAGAACATGTCTTCAGTATGTAAGTCTGAAACACATTCATCTTCTATAAAACTATTTTAAATAAACTGAACAGTTTGCCCATTAATCAAATCAGTACTAGAGTAATTTGTGGAATAAAACAAAAAGCTATTTCGCAGTGACACAAAAAGGCTTTGAGCTCTTTCCCCATAAGTCAGCTCTTGCTAACTTCCTCTTCCTTTTGGGCTATCTGTGCAGTTACAAAGATTTCACTTAAAGTCTTAGATTCACCTAGCTAAATAAGTGCATAAATCCTAGAGAGATGTTGCTTTTCCAAGTCAGTGTGTTTACCACCAGAATGTTGGTAAGATCAACAGTAGCAAGATCCATAGGATATGTGCATAATTACATTAGTGAATTAATAACTAGATCAAATCCACCCACTCAACTAACTAACATGGTTAGTTATCTGCCCTCTCCTTTGTATGCTGTCCATTTGGAATACAAAATCTTCACATTCTTAGAGAAGAGGTCTCACATCTGGTACCAGGCACATGATGTAATACATCTGAAAGATATTCCCTCCCAATTTGTCACCAGAAGGAAGGGCTACTACTAGCTTAATCCTCAATCCATTTGCTGCTGCTGTCCCCAGAAACAAGTGTTATGAACTAGGCATTCTTCTAAAGGTCTCCTCATCTTTATATTATGCAACCTGAATTTTAGTTAATGTTGCTTTCTCCTGGGGACTATAAACACAAATCTCTAGACCCAGAGTAACATCTTTCATCCCTCTTAAGACAGAGAAGTGGTCCTGACAGCCTTGTTCCCTACTTGCTGGACCATTAACCTCCAAATATAATCAGCACACACAAAAGGAAAACAAACCTCTCCAACCATCAAGTGGGAAGATCAGAGAGCAAAACAGACATCATAGTGCCCTGTAGCACAACTCATTTCTAGTCTAAACTGACTTTTGAATGCTTGGCTTTACAAATTCACTAATGATCTTTTAACATTGCTCTGCACATTTAACCTCCGTTTTTAGACTAGTTAGCTGAATTCTTTCTCAGTACGCTTTGGTATGTTAGAACATCAAATGGACACCCTTATCAAATGATAACTTTGTACTAACATTGTTAGCTACCCTTTCAGCATACAGAAGATTTATTAATTCTTACAGCTGTATACCTTTCAGAAGGCAAAGATCCACCATGACATCCAGCTACAGCATAGGTATATTTTACTATTTCTTGGTTCACGCTAATGTTAGCACCTACCTAGGGAGAAACATCAGAATTTACATTAATCCAAACCAAAATTTTTCATACCATAATTTATACCATACTTTTGGCATGACTTTCCGCCATGGAAAAAAGTCACACCCATCCCACACAATCTCAGTGCCTAAACTGCTGAAACACATTAGCCTTAAGCAATGCAATTTAAATACTTTTTTTTCAAATGGCCCAATTGATTTCAGTAGAAAAAACACTTCAGAATTTGAAGTCAAAGAGTGTTTTGAATAAAAAAAGCAAACCAATAAGTTACTTTCCTGGAGTTGCTCTTTAAGAACCACATTCATTGTTTCAGAACTTGTTTAAAACATCACATGGCCAAGACGCCTGCATATAAACTCACCACAGTTTATATACAATTGCACATGTAACCCATGTGCAAGAACAAATTCAGTCTCACCAGCATCTGAGCCTTTTCTACATAGGAAATTATAACAACTGTCTCTATTTCTTTCCCATTATGTTTATGCAGTTTCATATAAGCAAGCATAATGAAGCTCTACCGTGAGCTGAGATGTAGCATCATCTCTGAAGCACCAAGCTCAAGCAAGAAAACCCTGCTAAGAACCCAAGTAGAGCAGCTCAGGTTCACTGCTGTGAAAACAGAGTCCCACAGCTTTTGGCTGCTTCAACAGGCACAGATAAAAGCATGCCTTAGGAAAACACATTGCCTCAGTAATCTCAACGGAATAAGCCATATTCTGTTGTACAAACATTTAGAACCTTACATCACTCAAGTTCTAGAATTGCTTCATGCTGCAAAAACCCAGGCAGTCTGGTCAAATACAGCATATAGAATAAGTTTCAAAAAACACCTAAGTCCATGCTTTTATTGATAATTAGTAGTTGTTGGCAGAGATCTGTTTTTAACTGGGTACATACAGTTACTCCCCTCGATAAGCTGGAGTGCAAAAGCCTCATTTAAAAATACTAGTTTACTCAGTGTTTCTGTGAATGTTGTGTTGGAGTAGAGACATGTTGAATGCTTTCTTCAGCCCAAAAAGCCATAATAATGGCATTGAACTGTACCACATCCTACTGTATCAATAATAAGAGAATACTTTCACCTTGAAAATATCAAAACATTACACATGGTCCCAATAATATCAACTATAACAAAAACATAAATGCTTAGAAGGCTCAATGGCTAAAAAGCTTCCAGCAGAAATAACTCATGATACTGGAATTTGTATTTCAAGTGTCTCCCAGAAAGCTCAACCAATCCTGCACAAAGTTGTTGCAGAAGACTTACTGTGGTTTCATTACAAAGATCAGAGTCAAAATAAGTTTGACTTTTCAGTGTGGATGAAAAAGTCATCTCACTTCTATTTATGCAAGTGAGTGCATTGAGTGCTCAGAGAACAGTTCCACTTGCCTGTGTTTATAGTACAATTCAATGTAACCTCGCATTCCTACTTGCTTTCAGCTGTGCAAGAGATTTGAGAATTGAATGTTATTGCAGACAGTCTTCAGCTAAGCAAATGAAAGTCTGGAATTCTGTAGCAAATTAGGACTTCATGTACTAACATTGCTAAAGGTTTTGAAGCATTAATGCAACATCCCAGGGGGAACCATCTTTTCCAAAGCAGCAAGCCATCACAGAGACATAGTACAAAAAAAAGAAGTTAAGCACCTTGTCCAAGATCACATACTGGGCTTTCCAAGACACTGTACAGACTAACACTTCTTATTCCAAAAAATCAGTCCTGTTTAAATGCAGGAATATAGATTGTCTATAAACATAAGAGGAAAGCAGTTTTGTCTTCTGTATATGTAACATTAAAACAAATATTAATAATCCCACTAGTAACAAGAAAAGGAGACCAGATATGTACTAGAGGACAACAGCAACTTCCCCCTGACTCCTTTACAGATACCTACAAATATGCAAAGCATGGAATACCTTAAAATTTTAAGGAACAAAAGGAGTCCTATGGCTCCCAGTAAAGCAAGCAACATTTCTGGCAGCTTCAGAGGGAGATGGAAGGAAGAAACATTTCTCACTGAATCAATTCAGGCACAAGTACCATAAGCTGCTGAGAGGTACCCCCCTCCATACAACAAATGAAAATACCTCAGTAGACTTGTTTAGGGTATGAGACTAAACTATAACATATATTTTGGAATAATAGCTGTGGGAATTAAACCCTGCCCTAACATAGCAACTCTGAGTGTCAACAACAACATGTGATCCTCAACAGGAACTTTTGTTTTATTCCCAAAACTAACTGCTTAGCCTGCACTCCTTCAAAAATCCGATACTCAAAAGCTAAAGAAAACATGAGGATTAAGCTCTAATAAGACATTACTTAGTAAATCCTGATTAACTATTTGAATTATAAGCCTACACTTAGCATGAATTGTTAATTTAGAACAAACTATAATTGTTATCAAAATATTACTATGAACACTTCAGTGATCAGAAGTGGAAGCAGATTCTTACTTTATAAAGAATTCGAATTCCACTGAGCAACTGCAAATTCACAGCAACTGTAAAAATTACTGGATTAAAAAAAGTCTACAAGGTCATACAAGACAGCTATCTTTATACCCAACAGAAAAAAAGGGGGCGTGGAAAGCATTCTTTTTGCACTATTCCATATGCAGAAAGACATAACCACGGTTAAAAGCTTTAGTGGTTTATGGCATTTCAAAGTAAAGAACAGTGACAATCCAGCACAGTCTAAAGGACAGGACCTGAGCCAGGAGTCCACTTCTATTTCTGGCTCTGCCACTGGTGGGCTGTGTGACCTTCAGTGGAAAGCTACACCTCTCCCCCTTCAACTGCTCCTGGTCCACAGGGAAAGAACTGCCTTTTGCTCTGCCCCCAAGCTGCTAACAAGAGGGGGCTTCACTTAGGGGCAGTAAGCACTGCTGTACAGTATAAAATAGCACGGGCAGAACGAAGGTAAGCCACAGGCCTCTAGTTTTGTGTTGGAAGCATGCAGCTCTCTCCTTCAGCTAAGTGTCCTTAATGTCTTACTGGTTTTATTCCCTGAAGACAGTTACAAGAAACTAGTCTTCTGACTTACCTACCCATTCGTTTTCTTTTCAGCCAAGTACAGTTGCTACAATAAACTGTAATTAGTTCTTCATTTATCAGTTTTGATAAGTGAGATCATCTAGTTTTGAACTGCTAAAACCCAAAGAACAAGGTCCACTCCTTCCCAGGTCACCAGCAGTAACATTTCATAAATTCAATTTACATGATCAAGCTCAGAGCCTGCATAACTTGATAGTTCAGTTTAGCCTGTCAATTTTAAACAATAAACAAATAATCACAGATATTAATTTGGTATGAAAAGAGATGGTCACACCTACTATTATAGTAGCCATAAAGATAATAGCTTAACATAATTCACTTTTCCAGTTAGGTTATTTTTCCTTTAAATGAATAAAATGTGAGCTTGTTGTACTTGGACCCACACTAAACCACAAAAACGCCCATTATATTTCTTGTCATCAGACTGCTATTGAGTCATGAAACATTGTAAATGACCTTCAGCAGTGATTACTGTAAGAAGTGTACTTCATTACAATCATAAATGAGAACACATCCAAAGCTTTTTTCACTATTTTGCATTTTATCAAAGTAGAAAAGAAAACTTAAAGAACGGGATTTTAATTTCCCTCTCCCTTTTCCTTCAAAATATATCACTGTTAGCTTCCCAAGAACAGCACATCCAGAAGATACTTCAGCCATACTATTATGGCACATAGCTGCCTCATTGACAAGACACAAGGTAAACATTAAGTGCTCTGCATCAGAGCAGCTGTATTTTCATAGAAAATAAGCATGGCAAAAAGTATTATAACACACAATTTTATAAGTATTTTCTATAACATTGAAACATACAGTGACCAGTGTTCTTTGTATGATCAACTCAAAATTGTTGCTTTAAATGAAGCGGTTATTTTGTGTCTTTATGATCTCCTGGATATGTGGGATGCAAACAAAAAAAAAAGATACAATGGAATTTCAGCCAGTGTGCTCATTAAACATGGCTAGTAATTAAATCAGTCCAGTAACAAATTTTTACAACCTTTTAATCATACCACCCTGAAAATGTATACCTGTGAATTTGGAGCCCATTCTGAGAACAACTGTATTGATCTTTGAATAATGGTAAGAGTTTCTCACAGCCTACTTAATTTGTTTTAGAAGTACTTGTATTAAGATTGTCTAACAAATCTCTTGTTAAATCCTCTCTACCGTGTTTGACCATAAATTTTGTTTCAAAACCCCCTTGGCATTTCACTTCCACTGCAATTAGCTCATCCCCCTTACATTCTCCTCCACCACAATAACAGATTTGAGAATTCTGCTTCTACCTTGAGGACCAGTCTTCCATCATGATTTTTTTCCATTTTAGCATACTTTTAGTTACTGTACCATGCTGCCTCTCTGCCCCTTAGACATAAATGTGTCTCTGGAAGTTCAGTACCTTTTCTACTAGTCTGATGTTACTCACCACTTCTTGAATCTATTGATTCCTAGTCTGCAATCATTATTTTACCTATCAGCTGTTGCCAAACTCAAACTGACATCCATATTCTCTTCATAATCTATCAATACTTCCAGCCTCTCCGAACTTCTCACTCAGCTGCCTTTGTCTTCTTTTCAATAGCAGGCTTTTGCAGCTTCAAGAGCAGAGTACATCAGATGCCTTTAACTTACTTAAAAACCTAAACCACTTCCTTGTCTGTACAGGTGTCCCTTTCAGATTCATTTCTACCATTCTATCATATGCCTAGCTTTATGTGCAACAAAATGCTACAGTTTCTTCTCCTAAACATCTAACTTGAGCTGAAAAATTAAAAATATAGTCTCTTAAAATGGAGAAAAATCTCAAAATACAGACTAAAATCTGTTCATTCTATATCTCAACATAAATTGGGTATTAAGATCTGGGATTTTGCTCAAGGAATCCAGTCATAGGATAAATATGGAGGGCTTTTTTTACTAGCATTTAGTTCCATTTCATGCCATCAAGACTATTCTCTATTATTGAGA
This sequence comes from Microhierax caerulescens, assembly GCA_035590215.1. NCBI lineage: Eukaryota > Metazoa > Chordata > Aves > Falconiformes > Falconidae > Microhierax > Microhierax caerulescens. The sequence continues at coordinate 1,605,585 of JAVJGJ010000032.1, read as the reverse complement.
AATAGTATCAAATTATATTTACTCAATATATATTTACTTATTTAAATATTTACTTTTATATATTTATATAAATAAATACATCTTTATATAGATAAAATTAAATATTTAATTATATTTACTCCAGTTGGCACAGACAGGAATCTTGGATACACCTGGCTAGTGAAACAGAGAATGAGAGCTGCAATATTAACTGATACAGAGTTCCCTTCTCCTCTTATGTGGTAAAAATCTAGATTTTTCTATGCAGCTACACACTGAAGTAATTTTTAAGTCATGTATATATTTAATATTACTTCTTGACCAAAACTGATACTATAAATAAAATTCAAATTAAATTAGCATTAATTTACTAATTAAAAACAATTTCCATGACAAGCAATCTATATTTAACATCATGCCTTTCTACAAAGACAGAAAGAATATTTACTACACGATTATATACTACCTATGCCTAAAAAGTGTCCTAAGGTTTTATATTTTAGCATGTCAGCCTGATTTGAAATCTTTGATTTTTGGAATAAATTCTGAAGTCGACAATCTATGCGAGTCTTACCTTCCTCTTTTAATGGATAACTAATATGCCATCACTCAAAGTTAAAAAAAATCTCATATGAAAGCAATTTCTAGCCTGTCAATGCAAGTTGCTATGGCAACAACCACAAAGGCTCTAGCCTTATTTAATGAGGAAAATGGAAAAAATATTGCAAGATACTATAATGAAAAACCCTGTCCTACAAGTCCTCCTGAAAAAAAGAAACAAAATTACTACCTCCTCTACCCCATTTAACAATATCCAGACTGGCAAAAAGGCCTTCAGCTTACCATAAAACCTTATGTCATTATGTTTTAGAAACGCTGCAACTGCTTTTCTTGTGACATCAGTATTCTTTGGCTTACAGACAGGTAAGAGACTGGAAACGAGCTTTTAGTATCTAAGGATAATGGGTGTTATCTATGTGGAGCAGTAGCAGCAGACAGAACAGAACTATAAAACACAGCAGGGGAAAAGGTAATGAAGAAAAAGATGGATTCTACCACAAGTCTAAAAATAGATTCACCTCAAATGAGGCATGTATAGTTGAAAGTTTCTACAGAACAAACAGCTCCATCTAGAGGTTAAAAAGCAAGAGATTAAAGCAAGCTTACAGGTAAAAGGTTTTCCCAAGATTTCTTTAAAATACCCTCTAGAATTGTCTGCAAAATCTCCAGATTAAAATAAAAAATTGGCTTCAAAATACATTATGTAAAAGTTGCCTGATCTTTGAGAATCTAAAAGGTTCAGATTAAAAACAAACTGCACGCAAATCTTCAAATGAAAATACCCAAAATCAAAACCTGCTCATTCATATCTTAAGCTTCTTGTGTTTCAGTGAAACTCACTGAAATCCTAGCCTCAAGGAAGTCAGTAAATTTTGCCAGTTTTCAGCATGATCAGGATTTCACCACCACAGGACATAAATTAAACAAGTCTGCCTCCCAGCACCACTTCAACAAAAATTTATACCCGTGTTCAACACTAAGCAAATGGGTCAATAAGGAATACAATTATTTACACATGCAACATTTTTTAGGCCCCAACCCTTCATGCTTACTTATTTTCTGCTTATTTATGTGAGAGTCAGAACGCTCCTGCTAAGTTGTTACATGCTCCAGAGCAAACTATTCTGCACGTCATCTTTCAAAGCAATTCATCATAATTATACTTCACGTCTGCAAGGAAACAATTACTTCCACATTTTAGGAAAAAATCCAGGCTTTGGCACTCTGCTGAAGAAACTACACCACACTTGTTGGGTAAGAGAGGCCAGTTCTTTTCTAGGGCAGGATGGGAAGGAACCAAGCACACAGCCCACATTAGCAAACACCCTTCTGTGCTGCCTCTGCAGCAGTGGATACTTTGCCTCTGGCTGCCCTCCTGCACCTAATTCCACAGTTCTAATGCAGTAAAGTTGTATTTGACTTCCCAACAATCTCCAAAGACCATCAGTTACCTGGCCAACTGATTTTCAGACTAGACTTTCCCTAACATGCTCTCACTTCACTAGAGAGCTTTAAGTATGTGCGGATAGTCATACTGCCAACTCTCCTGCTTTAAGTCTTATTTTCTCCACTTTATACTGGTTCAGGTGACTTCATCTAAACTCCACAAGTGCATTACAATAACACTTAAAAATAGATCACCAGGACCATCCTCATAATTTCTCCCAGATTATATTTTACCTTGCAGCCTGTGTAAAAAAAAAAAAAAAAAAAAAACCACCCAACAAACAACATTTAACAGCATCGCTTCTTGAGCCTGTGCTGGATGCTTCATAGCTGTGCCTCACAGTACAAGCAGTGATACAAAATAGAACAAAAAGGGACAGAAAACAGGGAGCAAAGGACTTCTGCTGGAAAACCACTGCGTAAGAGGTCTGCCACATTACTGCTCCAGAACAAAGGCACACTTTGTGATTCACTCCATGCTTCTGGTAACATTGAACTGCCTCATGGTGTTTTTCCCCACATTTGTTACACTTTCCCTATTTTTATCCTCCTCTCAAACTCTTATCCCTCTTTTCTTCCATCCCATATTGCTTTTCCCATTTACCTGTTCTAGAACTATAATGGCATCTCTACTCACTTCATAGTTTATGCTTTTGATTTTATTTAGCATCATGAAAAGATAAACGTTGTTTATGATTGACCAAAACACCCCTTCCACCTTTCCCTAAACAGTACTAACATTAACAAGCCAAAACCAGTAAAACTACTGACAAATAATTTATTACCATTGAGATGTAATTTTTAAAAGTCCAAGTGCTGCACCTCTGAAAATCAGACTATTTTGGGACTAAAGTTTAAATTGGAAACTTACGTAAGTCTGAAAATATCTGTCCAAAAGACACTGCACAAACTATTCTTGAAAGAATTCTACAAGGTAACATACTGCTCCAATATTTGAAATAGCACTTACCAGGAACCTTTCTTGAAATATCTTACAACATTGATTCATGTATCATATTTCTCCGAAAAGTGTTCAGTTTCTTTGAACATATGAGATCTCTGAATTTTTAAGTGTCTTGCACGTACATGCTCAATTTTAAGTTCTAAATATCTAGCAAATACAAACTAGAGTTTGCATAGGAAGTTGGTGCCAGAACTTCCCACTGATTATTTATCACAGTTTGAATACAAATCTATGTTTAGGATTACTGGTTTATATTAATTTCCCATAGCAGAAGCAAGCCTCATTTTGTTTTTATTTAATATAGCATTTTAAATAACCACTGAATCTAGAACACAATATTATGAATTCCCAGGGAGCATGACTGAGCATTACAAAAAATGCTGTAAGCTCTGGAAAAAAAATTGAGAAACTCAAATCTGTTTTGATCTCCTATTAACATGTACAAGCAGAGAGAAATAAGGGCCTTTCCAAGTAGCTATTCATACACAGGAGCTCCTTCTTCATGTGCAACTTCACCAGTTTAGAGCCAAAAATAAGCTCACTACCTTTTTGATATATAAGAGCACACACAGAGAACAAGGAAAAGTGAACTGTTTCTCCTTCAGCATTCTACTCTAGGTTCTCCAGTTTAATAATCCGTATCTCTATGCATACTTCAAAATTGCACTTCAGCATTGCAACATTATTCCTACATCAGAGGAAAACATTTATTTCCAGCATGAAATGAAGCAGCAGCAACTCAAAACAACTTATTTGCTCTGAATATCAAATACCATGTACATCAAAAGCTTCAACTTCTTTTTTCTTTGGTCTCAATCCCACTTGCTGACCCTATCTAAAATTGTGTTACAATGAAAAATAAAAACTGATTTCCTTTTGGAATAGTCTGCATGCCAACACATCTCTGTGAACCAGCCGGGTCTTGATAGTGTAATTTTGCAGTTCTATTGCAAGATCCCCAATTATGCACAAGCTTTCTGGTGCTGGAGTAAATGCAGTTTCCTTTAAATCCCATTGACATAAGTAACAGCAAAGGGAAAAGAGTGGATGAAAACACCACATTCCACAGCAATCCTAGTTCATGCAAATGCAAGAAGTATCAGCAGCTAAGCTATGCTTTGACTTCAACCTACTTAATGAAAATAAATCAACTGACTAGAAATTTTCAAGTGAAAAAGTACTACAACAAACAGAAACAAAATCCTGATTTCTCAGATGTCCATTTTCAGTGCTCTAAATTAGCTAGAGATGGCACCAAGATACTAAATTTTAAAGATATTTACATCAGGCTATTAACAAAGGTCTTAGGGAAAATAAGTATAAACTTTACCTAAGAGAACAACTGATATTTCTCTGGCTTTGTAAATGTTTTGCAGCCCAAGATAAGCAACTAATGTTGAGCTCACAACCAAAGAAAATGGCTACAAATACTTCTGTCACATTAGATTATCATACATAGATCTCTTTACCAGAAAGTGTAACACATTTTCTCTGCAGAAAGACAACTTCACTTTATCTAAGTTCAGTTCTGAAGCAATTCCCTTATCGGAAAATGCTGGCAGAATTTGCACTAATAGTTGCCCATCCATAATAAAGCTTACAAAGGAAACTTTTACGATCACTCATTCTTTGTTGAGGGAACAAACCATTGAAGGATTTTTTAAAACTCTCAACAATCTCCCTAAATATGCTTGAAAAAAATGATATTTGGAAGCAACTGAATCAGGCTTTGTGTTTTTCCAGGCATCATTTCCTCAGAGTGATAGCTTCAAGCTTTTGGAAACTGGCAATTTAATAAAGAAAATAATTACCAATTCTTTTAAAGACATCAAAATACTTCAAAATTTATTTCCAGATGGTAGAGAACGCAGGCCTTTGCTGAAATGTGTATTTAGGGTTTTTTTTTAAAAAGTGGGGGAAAAAAATCATATTTAAGCCCAGTTTAAATTGATTTAAGTACATGCTGAACAAGCATTTTGATAAATTCTTCAGTGTTTCTTAACAGCAGTTTTTAAGAATTAAAACCCAGGTCTTTGCTCACATGTAGGAGTAAAGGCTTTTTCTTCATTTCACAAGACAAGACTCTGTTAGGGAAACACACTGACAAACTGTTAAAACTGGCTAATGATACACACTATTTTTAAAGCTTAAAGACTTTTTTACAGCTCAAAAAAGAAGGCATCTCCTCAACTCCACAAAACTAAAACTGATTATTTAAAGTACTGTTACAGTACTGATATATGAATCTACTAGTCACTTTGTATCAAAAACATTTCTGTAAATTACTTTAGTAAGACTACAAAGCCACAGAAATACTTACATCGCATTTACTTTATCTTCTGGGCCCTGAACTTGGCCTGTTACAGTTCCTTGACTGGTATTTTTAACCCAGCCAACCACTCCTAATTTCCTGGCTTCCTCTTCTGTGTACTGATTGGAAAAATAATGGAAAAAGGACAATCAATGTCAGCACATACACCACATGTGCACCATTAAAATCCCACTTTCATTTTCATAGGTTTAAGACCTACACTTAAGAAAAATATCCATAGATGCTGCTCATACTCACACGTTAAGATGTTTCTGCCAGCCCTGAAGTTGCAGCAGAAGCAGCCCATTTTTTGAATGGCATTTCACATATACATAAGAAGTGCACAAATTAATTTCAGCTTGCATTTTCACAGCTTTTAATACTTTTCTTAAAAAAAAACCTATATGTATGATGGCTCCCACCAAGACATTACACTGCTCATACTAGTAATTTTCCTCTTTGATTTATCATACATACTGCATAGAAACCATCTGACAGTGTGAGGCTTTTATCCACAAGGAGGCCAAAGACTTGCTCCCCTTATTTTAGGAACTTTTAACACTGCTTTGATCACAACAGACTCAACTACACTCCCTTGTACCTATTCTATTAATTTCCACAGTTCCTATCACTGCTCCTTTGCCTCTTCAATAATCACAGTGGCTCATTAAATTTGCCACACATACAAACTTTATATAATTTCTTTACTCCAGTTTCATTTTAAGCTCTTCCCATCTTACTTTCACCCTTTAAATTCTAGCCCCAGCTGCTGCATTACTGCTAACAAATAGCAGCAAAGGTCATAATCTAATTATACTGTTTTTCTAATGTTTTTGCAATACCACAACTAATTGTAGTTTCCCACCTATTTGCTTCTTGTGATAAAAATCAGGAACTTCCAAGTACCCTGTTTCATGAGGTTTGGTTGTGGGGTTTTTTTAAAGCTTTCTCATTTTCTGTCTTTCATGCATACATGAAATATACACATGGTTTTTACAGTTTTTCCCTAAACACTGAAATGGTAGGGAACAGAAAGCAATCCATTATTTTTTTGTCCCATGTAGGGCAATAAAAAACACTATTAGCCAAAACACAGTATTTAATTAATAGCAATTTTTTTACATATGTTAAAGGTTGCGCTACTTGCACATTTAGTAACAGGGTATAAGGCTGGATGGCCCATGTTCTTATCTTGTATTACACAACATCAGACCAATAGCTCTAACAAGATCCGAGTCTTCAATACGTTTTGATGGGAAATACCCACCAAACATTTTATAGTACATGCAGCAATACCCAAAACAGTAGACAGATACTAAATGTGCACACTGCATTATCAGCCTCTTTAGTTACTCTAATGCCAACAGCCAAACTTCAGGTCAATATGACTACATTCCAAAAGGCAGAACAAATTTTGGGGTAATTTAGCCAATGAAACTGATTTGCTAACCATGAAGAGTATTTTTCAAGATGATTATGAGCAGCTTCCCCATTCTAACTTGTCTAAAAGCATGGGAATGCAGCTGACAGCCTGTTGCTCGGTACTGCTTATTAGATCAGGACTGGCCCTGTGGTGTGTGTTCACACAGCTCCAGGTCAGCTCAAAATAAGGCAGAGCAAACTTGCACCTGCCCACCACGTCATGTGTGGACATATGCTTTCCAATTGATAGAATAATTACATTAAAGACATACTATATTGTAAGCCTCTATCCAGTTCAATTTTGCACTATTTCATAATACATACAAACAATGCATAAAAACTTTTAAGTCTAATATTTAGCATGGTACACTAGTTTCAGACAAAGAATTGTTCTTATTTGAAATGTGTTGTTTCTTGGATTTCTGTGAATGGCACATGCTGCATGTTCAGAGCTGGTGGAGACATTTGGTTGTGATATGAGCCACAGACTGTGTGCAGCACATTGTTACAATAAGTTTCCTTAAATACAGGTACTGTAAATGCCATTAAACAAATGACAATGCAACACAGAAGCCAGTATCAAGAAACTTCAGATGTAACCTTTTTCAAGTTTAACATGTGATAAAACAGCCACAAGGGCATTATAACAAGTAATCCAAACAATCTTTAGAAGCTATACAAACAGGCAACACACATTAGCAAACTTTTAAAAATCCACTTTAATACAACCATAATGTAAAACAAGTATTTTTTTTCCTTTAAAATTAACTTGCAATATGTAACCGTCCAACCTAGAACTCAAAAGTTCAGGCTGGACATGTTTACACCCTACAGACCTGTTGCCATATTTTTAGCACTGGAAATACTATCCTGTAAAGATGAACTGGTAAACCAGGCATTGCCTTACCATTCTGAAACAAACACCTAGAGAAGAAAGAAAGAAAAAAAAATCCATTTAAGTAATATGAACTAATACCAGCTCTAGCAATTTCACTTAATATAGTTACCATAAAATGTACACAAGTAACCTATGGCCTTTTCTTACAAAACTTTCAGCGAGCAGTTGTGAAATTTTAACACCGGGCAAACTCCACAGAATTTGGGTACGAGCCGGCCTCCAGCCTTCCCCTCGGCAAACCGCTCTCATTAGCGCGGTCAGCGCACGGAGCTTTCCTCACCAGAGGCGCCGCAGTGCGGGACTCGCCACCGACCGAACTGGCACCTCAGGGTTTTCCCGCCACATCGCCGGGGGGGGGGTGGCATGCCGCAGAACCGCGCGCATTCCTACATCACCGTGCCGACAGGACGCGACCATGACGGCGGGTAACGGAAAGCGCTTTTGACAGAACAGCCTGCGCTCCCCAGGGAACCGGGCGAGCCTTACAGCGGGGGCATCCTCACAACATTTTTCCCGTCGGGGACTATGGCGGCGGCCACCCCCGCCTCGCTCGGCCCCGCGCGCCTGCGCGCCCTATCACCTCCGCGGCGGCCGCCCCGCGCCCTTGAGCCCCTCCTCACCTTGCACCCGCCCGAACACTTCGTAATCCACCGATTTGAGCGCGCCGGAGGCCTTTGCTAAGGCGGACATGGCGAAGGAAGAGCCGCCGGGCGCTGCTCTGCGGCCCGCAGACGGCAGCGCGCGAGGCTCAAGCTTCCCGCGCGAGCCGCCTCACGCGGGCCCGCCGCCCCCTCTCCCTCCGCGGGCGGGAACGCGGCGCTGAGGGGAGGCGCCGCCCGCCACCGCCGTGTCGTGTGTGGAGCGCACAGCGGCCGGCCGCGTGTCGTGAGGTACTACCTCAAGGTATTACTCCCTCAGATTTGACACTAGAAACAACGTTAAGAGAATAAAAGTCCGACTGAGACCGTCTTCTCTTTCAGGGCTGGTGCAGTAAGGCGCAGGTGCCCAGCTGGGCTTCCCACCTCAAGCATCCAGCACACAGGTAACCAGCCTTTCTCAGGGATTCACAGGAATCATTGAAACAACTATTTTCCTGACATGGTATGAGGCAACAGTGACTGATAAGGTGGAAAGTTGAGTAGTTGAAAGCTAAAACAACAAAAAACCCCTAAATTTTATCTTGGGCATCCTTCTCTGGTAAGGCTCCATGACTGATTTTAACTCACACCTTGACATTATTTAAGCTTTCACTCAGAATTTTAAAAGCTCATTTCTCTTCCCTGTTCAGTCACTGTACTGGGGCAAACACCAAGCCAGCACGGGGCTGGACCCTGCTGGAGCAGCAAGCCTTGGAGATATGAAGCTCAACTCAAACTATTCACCAAAGCTTCTGCAGTATCTATGAGTGCTCATGTTTTTATTAGCAAACCTTTCCAGAAGGGTTAGCACGTAACTTATTAAGTAGATGCTACACGTGCAAAAACACCAGCCAGAAGTTAGTTGTATAGTAGGCCAAGTCTCCAACCAAACACCACAAAGATTTTTATCTTGAGTGTTCTATGTCTGCTTTCGGTTTAACTCCACACACACACACTGTATTTGCTTTTTCTAAAAATATCTAAGTGTCTTCATGCAGAATTGTACACTAGAAACAACGTTTAACCCACCTCAGAAAATTAACTCACCCTTTTCTTACCAACAGATAAAGGCAGGTTAACTGTGACTTCACAACAGAAATGAAAATTTTACTTGCCCTCTCCATTCCATTAGGCAATTCCTTCCCACACACCATGTCACATCCTAGCAGTAACGCAGCATAACCCAAGTTATTTACATGTTTCGATCTCAAAACTAGAGGGAGGTTAAAAAAAAATAAAATTGCTTTTCCAAGACACATCAATTAACTAGAGAAACAACCATTCAATTCAGGCAGAACAAACATGCACATAGAAAGCTGCCAGTATCTTAGGGAACAGGAACACAATGGACAAAGTTTCATCATTTTCCTTCCCTATATAACATGGTAAATCAAACCCTTGCCTTTCACAGGTGTCATACATTTTGCTAGTGTAGAATCAGCACCATTTTGTTTTTAAAGAGGATTCTAAGGGAGGAGGAACAGAATGCAGCATAGACTAATATCTCTTGTTATTTGCTGCCATCTATCAGCAGTGAAGAACAAGACAGGTTAAAAAATAAATTTACAATAGCAGGCTATTTATAGTATAAAGCATTGTAACACAAGCCTTGAAACTGGAGCTTATTCTAGTACTGATTACACTTCGCTATCTGCAGATTCCAGTACTGGCAATGGCAGCCTTTGTTTTATCAGGAGAATCTTTGACCTTTCAAGCGAGTTCTGTCCTTGAGTAGGTCTCGCTCACATCTGCACTGGCTCATTCTCAGGATGGGAGTCCATTCCTGTCACTGTCCTTGACAGCTTCCTGGCTCAGAGATACTCTTTTTTTCAGAAAAGTCAATTAAGATTCTTTTATTTGCCGTAAGAACATTTTGCCACTCTCTCCCTAGACAGGTCTGAGTTTCCTTATTTCATAATGAGTAGCAGAGATACCATGCAGGGCCTGAAGAACTCCAGAGGATGATGCCACAAAATACCTAATATTTTACAGTCTAAGTAATCAAACAGTATTCAGATACCCTAATTAGGAATGGAGCTTTAGCATACACTATCCACAAATGTAGGCAGTCTGTATGAAATCAATGAATCCCCCCCCTTCCCTTTCAGGTGTTTACTCTAGGGTGGTGATACTGGCCTAAGAAGAATCAACTGGTTGCACATCCTAAAGCTACAGATAATCATAAAAAAATGCTAGAATACCTACATCTCTTAAGGCATAAGATATATTCCTTGATGGTACGGCAGAGGAATGCAAGTGATTACAAACATTTCCTGAAACAAAGTATTGTACCTTTAGGATTAACTTCAGGGTGAACAGAAGATGTAATATCATAACATCTTCAGCTCGTCTGGAGATAAAACACAGTCTTTCATGTTGCTGCCAGCATAGTTATTACCACATGTCAGATTAAGTTTGCTACTCCATAAATAAGGATGACCTTTTTTATTACTAAAACAAAGCAGCAACAGTCATGATTAATATCTGAGTGAGAAATTCCAGGCTGCAGTGAACTCCAACGATGACCATTATGGTGCCTCTACGCTCAGCCTTTTGCTATGCTTACAGTAATTGCTTTTTTAAGATTAAGCTCCTATTTCACAATACTATTTTCACTTTTTCTTTTTTTGATTACTATACATCCTCGTTAATTCAAGTATGTGCTAGCCAGCTTTTAGATACAGACTGATTTTCACTCCCAGCATAGTGTCATCTAGTAACAATTATTACTGTAACTTAAGCTTGTACAAAGGGCTGCTTTGTTCTGAAAGCTGCCTAAAAAAAAAAAAAAATAAAAATAAATGCTTTGCTTGGCAAGTTTCTTTGCAACGGGGGAAAAGCATTGTAGATAGGGCCAATTTCACTACTAGGTCATCTGCTTCTGCTCTGTGATTAAGCCTTTAAAAATTCCTCTCAGTAGCTGCTCCAAGTGCAGTTAAGTTTTGCCACTATCCTGTTCTTAATCATAGTATAAAGAAAGAATAAAGAAGGTTATTATCAGAAAACATCAAAAGCCTACAATATCGCCATTGCAACTAGATATCAGGGAATAGCACAAGGTTGACCCTAACACTTAAATGACCCAATCCCACAGTACCTGAATAGAGCAGGCAAAGCCAAGAGGAATAGAAGACCAAAAAGTACAGCTGTAGTATAGAGACAAAGTGTATCCAAGAGGCAAGACTGAAAACAAAACTAAAAACTAGCCTGTCTGTGACTCAGAAACAGGCATCCTGAGCCCTGAGCTTAAATGGAGCTTCTGGACCAAGGAGTAAAGAGGGTGTGGTAGGGTCCCAGGTGAGGCTGTTCAGGACAATTAGACCTATTGGTGCCCTTGACATTAACCACTATCATAAAAAGGTTTTTATAAGATTCTATTATTTATTAAGTTTTTGTTTTGGTCATTAAAGCTATTTTGAAAGTTATAACTTCATTAATTATGCTGTTTGTTCATCTCTGGCACAGAATAGTGGGAAAACCATTAAAGCCTTTTTTTCCTTCAATACCCACTACTGCTTTCTCTCTATGTGGCTGCCACCTCACACCTCCATTATCTACTTGATGTTTTCTGCTCCTAAAATTACTATCTTTGAACTTCACATGGATGTCCTATATATACATAACCTCACACTTTACTGTCTTAATTCATCCTTCAACTTGTAACTATGCTGCTGTTTTTCTGCACCGTTTTAATTTAACATGGCTTCTTCTCAGACCTCTCCATGGTTGCATTTCTGCTTTCGGGCTACATTTTTGTAGAGATTCTTGCACAGTCTACAATTAACATTCTTGATTTCTCTTTGGAGTTTACCTCTCTTATCCATTGACTTGTTAGCTGGTATTTTTAGCTATATGTTTTCTTTAGAATTTTTAATACTTAAGTAACTCTTTCTTCTTTTTTAGTGTCCTTCTTCTTGCTCCTTTATCATATGTTTTCTGCTAAATTTTAGTGGCCTTTCTTTTTTCCTTGCTTCTTTGTCATATTTTTTCTAAATTGCGTTTGCTCTGATTATTTTATTTCTGAATGACAGTTAAAAGGATTTCCAACTTTGCAGATTTTATTTCTAAGCTGTACAAGCTTCTCCAGGGTCTTTATTTTGCAGTCTTTATTTGCATCATATCTAAATACACCAAACCCTTTTGGAGGTTTTATCTTGACCAGCTGTGAAATCAGAGATGGCCTTGCTTCATCCCATTTTTTTCTCTTTTTGCAGATCACTGACTATCAGTAGCTGTTGTCTTTTCTTTAGCACTAAAGCTTGAAGGACAAGATAGGCACACAGTCAGATTTGTGGAATAGCCTTAGTTTGCTTTCTTCAGTATAAGATACTAAAAAAGTATTTGCTGTAGAGCTACTGAATAGAAATGTTGCAATCATGCAGAAATAAACACAAAATAACTTTTATTCTGTAAGTTTTGACACAAGACAACTAAGTCTTCTTAGCCTGTCAGGGCCTGATTTTGCTGGTACCATTACCAATATCTATGAGTCAGCTTATTTAGAGGAAATTAATAATCAAATATAATGGATGTAGAAGTGTCAACTGAAGTAAAAACTTAAGCTTTCTATCCCTTTCATATAGTACATTCATTTACCACAGAGAGTCTAAGCATTCTCTCGAAAAGCATAGAAAAAAGGTATCTGTTAAGAGAGAGCATCTGGATAGAAGCTAACAAGCCAAAAAGCAAAGTACTGTTTGGCAAAAATCAAGTCTTATGTTAATATAGGACAACATAGGAGGAGGAAACTGTTTTCTTTAATTGCATCATAAATTAAAAATTACTTTGTACTGTAGAAATGCAAAACTTGAAGAACATAAATTTTATGAAGTCTTTGGTAATGATCTGCCTGGTAATCTAAAGAAAAATTTTAAGAGGCTCGTTGAAAGTACTGCTGCATTTGGTTTTGAAAGAGGATTTGATTACCCTTCTGAAATAAAAAAAAATTGTTGAAGTAATAATGTATGGACAAAAAAAACAATTGTTAAAATATTTGTTTGGTGGCTGATTGATTACATATGCTATAGATGAACCTACAGTGTACCCATAACACAGGCAGGTGACTTGGTTACCGTGTTTTGTCTCCTGATACACTTATAATACAAGATCCAAATCCAGCCATCTGATCTGTGTGGGAGGACCTACACACCTGTGCAGAGGCCCACTTAAGCAAGTGGAGTCTTGTGCAGGGGAAGGGTCATGCCCACACAGATCAGATTACGGGACTACAGCCAAACTTTGTGTGGATGGGACCTAAACTTGTCCCTCTCATGCTTTGAAATCACGGACTGCTTACATAGAGTAACACAAGGTATATGGGGACATATGAAAAATTATGAAGCTATCATTTTACTGTGACTAGACCATATTGTGTAGTCTTTGTGTTACTTTGTGCTTTTTCAAACAGTTATTCTGAGAGCCTACATGTAGAATAAACATGTTCTTGTACAGCAAATTGCATGGAAGACTTTGTTTAATTAAAGCCCTGATTTCAGTACATCCTGATTCTATTTAGAGCATGAAGAACTATCAACTTTATTTTTCTCTGAAATTAACTTTATTTTTTAAGTTAAAGCAGTAATCCCCAAAGTTCTTTTGCTTATGATCCTTTCACAGTTTGATGATTTTGTTTGATGAAATATATAGATAAGAATATTTGATGAAACTAAACTTCTGTCCATGTATTGACACATTTTTATAACTGCCATGTCAAAGTCCTTAGTTTAACACACCTCCACATAAAGATCTAAGGCAATAAACCACTAAACCTCCACCAAGAAAACCACATGAAAATAAAGTTCACATTTTTCAGTCTAAATTAAGCTTTAAAAGGTATTTTCAGTGATATATAAAAAGAATCTTCAGGTAAATCAGTTCTAGTTAGTAGTAGTACAAATTTTAATCTGAAAAATAGTAAAAAACTAAACTGCTAGGTAAAAAATAAATGTTTGGTATGAGGAAATCAGCCCTGAAAGCTTGCATCATCATTGCAAAGTTCTCTTAAATCATAAAGTGCTGGCAAATAAAACGTGAGAATGTGAACTGTTGTATCCTACAGCAAAAAAAAATCCATCTCAAGCAAAAATATTACTGATAAAGTTTTACTATTGAGTTCTAAAGCGTAAGAGTCAGAGGGTGCAATTTGGCATGAAGTCTGTCAGTCCTATGCGGGCATGATGGATCAAGTAAGTCTTCACTTGATGATTAAATCTAAACCTAAACCCACCTACTATAATGCCTGCAAGGATTTAAATTCACTGGATGTGATTTCATTACGGAAGATAACTTGACTTTATAAGCAGTTTGTGAACAAAGGAACAATTTAACCATAATAATATTTTAATTTTGTGAATCCAAGACCTTCAATTTTTATGCAAATTAGATTAGATCCTAAACTAACAAACAAGGAAAAGCAATTTTATTCAGGAAAAAGTTTATTCAACATGCAACCAGAATGTTAACATTTTTCAACTTGGCAGACTGCTCTTTTGGCTTTGTGATCTCTGTTTTACCTGCATTATAACTGAACAATTTGATATGTCATACTTCCTGAGGCTTTACTGGAGACATCAGTGAGCTCCAAAGGAAAAGAGAAAAAGTGCAAAAGGATTGGGGCTTGGTGAAGAAGGGGAGCCTAGGCCATCCTCATATGTAGAAGGAGCACGTTAGAAGTCTTAGTCATGTGGTTCGATAGGAAAGCAGAAGGAGCTCTATCTGACATTTGATTTATGAAATATCCATTCACAGGAAACATGCTGAAATTTGGGGGAGAACACTCACTGAGATGCTGCCGATGGTTATATTTTCTCTTACGTGATATGCTGGGGAGGAGGTGTGGTCATTTAAGGTAGTTAGTCCTTTATTCCCATTGAAATATGGGAAATTTAAGCATCACCCTTCCCACAGCCACTAGAACAATGATGTCAGATTTTGTGGAGGATTTAGGGCTCTATGAAAAAGATGTAGGAAAGAACAAAAGTGTGGGTTGGTAAAGGTATGTTTTATAATGGAGGTGGGCTGACAGCTATTACATTTTGCTGTTCTGTGAAACTGTTTGATTCATTATCATTAATTGCATTAGCCCACTATTTCTTCACAAAAGCAACAAAGAGAAACCCTAATTGGTATTTCGGAATATTGAAATGTATTAGTGCAGCTTGTACCATCAGGTATTTCAGTCAAGTCTTGCTGACTTGATTACCAGTTTAATTCTTGGAACTGGGTAACTTCAAAGGTTTAAGTTACAATTTGTGTTGAAATAGATAAGATGATCTATCTGCTATTATTACTGGGATATCTGAGAAGCAGTGATGGCTAAGCGACTGGTGTTGATGGAGTGGGGGGGTCAGAATAGCTTCTTAGATTTAACAATAAATATTGTCTTTTTGTAATTTTAATTCAGATGTTCTCTGAGAAAGTGATTAGTCTGTTTCCAAACATTCACTTAAGGTTCCCATAATATTGCCTCCTTGAATTGGTACATTGAGTTATTATTTCTGCTAGGAAATTAAATGGTAAATTACTAGCAACAATGAAAACATGTTGATATGCTTGTCTTGCCAAGATAAAAAGAGAGAAAGCATGAAAGGCAGTTAAGTCCATAGGTATTGTCTATACTGTAACACATGAAAACTTCTAGATGGTTTCAGATAGTCTTTCTATTCTCTACTCATAGTTCCCTGGTACAGGACCTTGTGCTGGTAAAAGCTGATGAGAATAACAATTCTTTCCTGAAAAAGCCATGTTTGTCCACTCATTGTGTCCATCTGCCTGTCAGCTTCCTGTATCTTTCTCCAAGTTGGAATTTGCTGGACAGCTCAAATCAAATGAGGGGAGTATGTTTCAAAGACATGAACTTGTGATAAAGTTGGTGAAAATCAACATCTGGATGAAAACACTTTCTTGCCTCTGAAGGGTGGGATGATCTTTAAGATCCCTTCCAACCCAAACAATTTATGATTCTATGAAGCTCTAGAAACACTTATGTTATCTGGATGCAGCAGGCAGACCTACTGCATGCCAAAGGTAGTGAAACAGACCCCTACAGTGGGGTCTTGTGTGCCCTTTCTTTTGTGCTAACTTGGCAGAGTTTATGCTTCAATAAAAAGGTTGCTGCTGTTGGACCCAAACTTCCATCCATTCTCATACTACCTTGATGCCATCCTCCCAATCCAGCCTAGTAAAAGCAGTAGTTGCTCTGGTAAAATGAGAGCAATCGGCATGATTTTTATAGAAAGAATTCATTTTTTGAATCACTTGCATGCTTTTGAGAAATCAGTGATTATGTGGAATGGCTGATAAGAGTGTTTATTGACAAAATCCTATATTAGGTTACTGTGGGCAATAAATGCAAACGACATTGCAAAGAATCACAGAAGTATCTCATTACAGTAAATGACTGGGCATTAAAAAGTCAGACTAAATTTGGTGTTACTGAAGTAATGTGCAGAGCAAAAGCACACCGAACTATGCAAACAGAGCATCAGTATCTAGATGAGCCATTTATTATTCAAGAAAGAGATTCTGGAATTGTTGTGAACAGTTTTATGAGAAGATCAGTGTAATGCTCAGGGGATGTCAAGAAGAGCTCTTAGGAGAAGAATGTTAACAGGGAATAAAACAGAAAATACCCTCAGGTCACTGTGCAGAGCCTGGCTGCAGCAAATATCCTGCTCTAGCTGTTCCTCACCTCAAAAACAACGGAAAAGGTAACAGACAAAATCAGTAGGGATGGTCTGAAGCCCGGAACAGCTTCATGTAAGGGACAATTAAATAGACTAATACACTCCTGTGTCTTCTTGAGACAGAAGAGTATTAGTCTGTCTAGCAGAGGGCACCACACAGGTCTGTACAATCCTAAATGGTGAATAGGCCTCAGTATTTCTCACGTACACTTGCAGGCATCAAACAAAATTACTGGGTAACAAGCTTGTGACAAACAAAAGGGAGCAACCTTTCACACTGTGCATGAATCGGAAATTGCGGCTGCAGAATATAGATGCCAAAACATAATGAGCTTAAAAAGCAGATAAATGAGGGGATGAAAAAATAATTTAGCACTATTAAGCACAATGAAATAGCCTGTGATTCAGGATGTCTGCCTGTGAACTGAAGGAAAGGGAAAGTATACGGAGAGGAAGTAAAATTGTATGTCTGCCCAGTTCTTGGTCTTTAGCTCTTAATTTTAGTCTTGTCACAGGAAACTATTCTTGGACATTTCCACAGCAAAGACTGAGGCCAGTCTTAAAGAAAATTAAAGCTTTCCTGGAAATAAGAAATGCTTGTGTGGGCTGGAAAGAGAAAAAGGCATAAAGCCAGGAATCTAATGACAGAAGATGTGAGTATCCGAGTTAAAAAAAACAACCAAACAAAAAAAACCAACGAACACAAAAACCACACACCCAAATCAAAAATGAGGGGACCAGGAAGAGATACTAAACAAAGCAACTCTGATGGTCCCAGTCACTCCCTGAAAAAAAAACAAACAGGAGAACTGGGGGATGCTGTCCTATGTTTTGTATAGACGCAGGATAGCATTAGGTACACAGGGCTGATGGTCTTAGCTGGTACAGCTGTTTTTGTAGCCTACAGTCTTAAGCGCTGCAGCTGATGTGATGCAGAGGTGTTTTGCTCAGCAGCTGAAGCACATCAAACCATTGTCTCCTGTTGGGATCAGAAAGCAATCCCTACTTGGTAACATATCTGGTATCCCTGACACTATCCCAAATTCCCTTTCCTCCCAAATTCCCTTTCCTCACAACTTCCCATTTCAAAATGCCCTGCTTTTCAGAGATATTCATTTGCTGGGGATAACCAGAGTGACTGACCCGGTTTCTTCTAATATCAGAGCCTATCAGGCCTCCTGCTGATACCATTCCAGATGCTGATGAACAATCCCATACTCCATTTTACCCAGGCAAAGAGGGCTGGAATCTCCAAGGACAACTATTTTTCCAACCATGTCTCATCAGACCTTTGGGTGAGCAGATTAATTCATAGCATGGTTACAAGATTTGAGCATGCATTTAGCAAAACCAAGAAAGCATGAATCAGATTTTGTATTCATCCATTGCAAGTTACTGAAAAAGAAAACACATGTGTGTTGTAGATAGCGGTATCACTATCTGAAGGAATAACAGTTAACACCTACTGTATTGTCCTGCAGAGCTCTCGTTTGAGATTACAAGCTATCTTTTCTGCCCTTTTTGTTCAAGACAGATTCTCTTTCTCACTTGAGTTTTTTAAGCCTCGTTAGTTTTTTCACCCAGTTCTTGGTACCTTGCCCAGCAGAAGGGCTTTATACTAAATATGGTTTATTTTTCCACTTAGCCTTTAAGTTACAATATACAAGTGTGGCAAAAATTACTTTTCCCCTCTCCCTGGGGGTTCTCTGAATTTACAGTCCTATTGTGTTCCCTAATTGGAACATTCCTTCTACCCTAAATGGCCTTTTTGGCAGTTACATTTCCAAGGTTGTTATGAAGTGTTAATTTACAGTCATTGTTTCACTTTGAACTCTTCTTAACAGGACACCTGACACAATAATAAAACCCACCAATTTACAGTTCCTTTAATCCCACTTCTATTCAGTGGGACCTGCCACAATCATGCCCCAGACACAATTATACTTCTTATCCCCATGTTACTAGGGCATAAGCACGATTTGCCACATTGGACAAAATGAGTAGCTAGGTAGCTCAGAGATTGTTTCATGTGATCCTCTCAAAAGTTTAATCTGCTGGATGTCTTCGCGATACCCCATGAGAGAAGCTGCCGCTTTAGAAATGTCTACTGTGCAGATTCAGTGCATAAAACCATACAGCCAGAAGCAAAGTATAAATAATTCTTCAGCAGAAGAGAGAGAACTGGTTGCTTAAGGGCATATTTAAGTGAGTGTGCCTCTCTTCCAGAATTCATAAATATTTAAATATTTCTGATCCACATGTTGAATCAGTGAATACACAATCCACCCCAAGAGTTAAAGCCTGAACAACCACCTGAGCTATGGCTGTGATAAACACAACAGTTATTTGTGCGGAATGCTGCTTGAAACAAGGTTGAAAACAATATTTTTGTTGAACAAATATTTTTGGGGTTTATTTGATTTGTTACGGGTTGGGAAAAGAGACTACACAGGTTTTTCTTTTTTTTTAAATAGACACTGCCGATATCTTTTCCGAACTGGAACAAAATGTAAGACCTTACATTTTCAGCTAATACCCAGTTCAAAAAGGAAAGACTACAGATATTTTAGGATGAACAGTACTGGTGCACAGGTTCCATCCATCAGTGATGCCCAAATGGGCTTTGCAAGCTTTTCTGAAAGAAAGACTTACAGACTTTTAATGTGAAGAAGCACACTGCTGTGTGTTCTAGTACTACTACGGGACTACTAGTAAAGTAGGATATTATTAATCAAGTTGGCATTTCACATTTTTTTCCTATTTCGAAAGATAAATCCTGTATAGTTGCCATTTTGCTAACCCAGGAATTGGAAGGAGACTGAAATGAGATAAATGAATAGACAAACCTGAGAACAGAGAAATGCAGATGAAGATGCAACAGATGTGTTTACCACTGAAAAAAAACCCCCAACCATCAGCTACTCAAGCACTTGGGGTAGGGTCTGCCACAATTCTGCTTTGGCAAACGGAGGGTAGCTGTATGAAACTGCAAAGTCCATAATGAGCAGTCTCTGTGCAAGTGACTACAGGCTGCCAAGGGACTGTGTTTCCTTGATTTCCTAGAACAGCAGAATCCCTAGAATTGACCTTTGCGAGTTCATTGTCATCACATGCTCCTCTGCAGCTGGTTTCTGTTTGGCAAGACAGTGAGACAGAAAAATCCATCTCAGTGCCTCAAGAGGGGAAGAAAACTAAAAAGAGTAATGTCTCTTCCCCCGCATTGGCTGCATTTATTTCATGTCCGATAAATTATTATTTATTTAAAATAGCAATGAGTAATTTGAAAGAAATCAGCACTAAGCTCCTATAATGAGCTCAAGCCTCTTACTTTTTGTTCCTGCAGGCACAGTAGTTTCCAGGGTTATCTTCAGGAGTTTCAGGTATGTAGAGGAAACAGACTGTCAAAGCCAGATTCTCTTGTGTGGATTTGAGACAGTTTAGCTTTCCAAATCTTAGGCAATAAGACACCTAAAAAGAACAAGTGGAGAAGAAAGAACAGTTTTGCTACAAATTAATTTATTTCACCAAGGAGGATTTTGGTTCTGTTTTTTACGGTGACTCTCCATCCTTGTATGAAGAGTAAACTCTGATAAACAGATCCACCAAGAATGTAAAGTGAAGGATAGCAGTGTTGCACAAACTTGGTCAGCCCTGTCTGTGTAGTGAAGTTTTACAAATTATACAGGTGCCCATATTAACACTTCAGCCCCTTCACATGTGCCTTTTAATTCTGTTCAATATAGGCTTAACTGAGAAACGTTCCACTTATGTTAGAACATGTGTATCTAAACAGGCATTAGAGGAACAGAACAGTACCAGTGTTTGGTGTATGTGCTTTAGGCGATATTGGACCCGCCCCCCATCCAACCTGAAACATCTAATAGAGTATTTAGACAGCCTTACTTTAGAGACTTAAAATTAGTTATTCTGAATCATGCTTTAGCAGAACCTATTTTTGTCCCATACTATACAGGAAACTATATAAGTTCCTTGGCACCTCATTAAGATGCTGTAATCACTTTTGCCCCCATCCTCCAAATAAGTAAGTTATCTGTAAAATAGAAGTTTACGCAATGGGTAGATTTCCAAGTTGTAGTCTTCTGGCTCATGAAAATTTTGTCTATATTTAGGTAAAGCAGTGTTTCTCATATATTTTTTAAGTAAGGCAAAGGTCACACATCTCCAGATGAGATTTTTCTAACTACAAACCAGCATACGTATGTTGTTTTTAGAATCAGTGTTTCTGTTTCTTGGACTTAAACTAGTGATTTAAATTGCATTCACACACTTCAGAAGGTTGGTTAGCCTGACTAATCCTACAGCCATCTTGCTCATTGTTTCTCAAGAAATTTATTACAGTTAAGTTCCTAGGCGCAGGAGGAGAGACAAGCAGCTGTAATTACTGCTCTTCACTGTTTATACCAGACAAGGAACTTCTGCTTCCCAAAATCTTTAGAGCAACTCAGTTTCCCAGGGACAGGGGAGTAAACACTTTCACAGCAGGCTGCAATTACAGGCTCTTCTCGTGTCCCCATCCTCAAGGGACAGAGCAGATCCTTGCAATGAAAATGCCCTTGATAGCTGAAAGACTTGCAGCTAGTAATCACAGATGCTTTTCTTGGGGAAAGGAAGTTACTGCCATCTTGTCTGAAAGGTGGTGAGCAGGATTGCAGCAGCCTCTAGACTCTTTGGCATGTTTCAGTGCCTGCTTTGGGTGACTGACCAATTCAGAAACACAGGGATGAAAGTCTGATGATCCTCATCACTGACAACTTCAAAACCCAAGCTATTCTTTAGTTTTGTAATGGGGCTCTTTGAGGTATGGGAGGTCATGGACCGGGACAGGTATGGTACAGGTAATATGAAGCTCCTGTTGGATTTGGGTGCTCTTTTCCAAATTGTAAAATATAGAGACGTCTGTCACTCAGAAAATTACTCAACTTTTAACTTGGGTCCGAAAGGGCAGATGGGTCACTAAGCAAAATGTCTACATAGGAAAAGTAGTTGCTTGAGAGCTGAGGTAGTAGCAACTGTGGTTAAGGTTGAGTGGCAAGTTTGTACTGATGACAGTGGTGGTGTCAGTTGACCTAAGGCAGTAAGCCATCCAGCAAGGGAATGTGTGAACAATGCGCAACGTGACTTAAGCCACTGTTAACAGTCGAAATTTCTCATGAATGGAAAGATTGTATTTTTTTCACAACTACAACACTTGGATTCATCAATTCTCAAGATCTGATGCCAAAAACAACAGGTGGCAGCCATATTTGGGTTGCTCTTGATTCATATTCCTCCTACTTAATAAGAGAAGAAAAAGCTGTTGATGCAAGTAGCACAGACGGGTTCCTTGTTATGAAAGCTAGGCCTTCATCATATGACTTGGGAACCAAATGTGCTTTTACACACTGCTGCAGCCAAAACATATTGCAAACTTGAAGAACAAATCTATTTTTGACTCACTTGGCAAAATGTGTAATTTTTTTTTCCTTTTAAATAGCAGAATGCCAGCATACTGGGGGGAAAGGATTATTTTTTAAAGAATTAGTAAATGTAATTAATAAATTAATCAATATGCAGAAAATACTTTCAAAATGCAAGTACTATATGTATGCTTACTGCTGTAATTGTGAATGGACTAAGAATCACCTTTTTCCTTGTTTCAGGTTCTGAAAACGGGAATCACGTTTCTGAGAACAAGGAGGTCAGATTAGTACAATGACTGGCTGAGGTGCTGATGGCATACTTTGCACGTTTTTCCCCAAAGGGTAAGTGTTTAATTCTGGTGGAAGGCACTTGTGTGTCTGAGGTACAATGGTCACAGGTGAGGAGGCTTGCTGGTTCACATAAAATAGGCTCCCTGAGGTCAGAGGTGCTTATTCACATCGCAAGATACTTAGAAATGTGTGAAGAATCAAGCTTCAGTTTTAACTTAGGTTAGAAAGGGCAGAAACTGCAGGAGTATTTTTTTGTGATAACGTAGCTATGAAGCAACACAATGCAGCTTTGAAGGCCCTCATGTATCTGCCAACTTCAATTTCAGGAAATTGGACTGTAATTTTGATATTTTTTTTTCCACTCCAAATCCAAACAGACTGCATGCAATTTAATAAACACTTTCCCACATTGGAAATGGCTGTTTGGACAAACCGCCATTGCAGTTAAGTAGAAATAAGGAATTGCCTGTAAGTGACAAACGAGTTTTAGACTGTTCCGTTTCAAGGCACATATATTTTCACTTATCTTGAAACATGGATTTTTTTTATTACAGCTTCTGGGCCAGTTATCCAGTTTATCCTTGTCTGAATGGAAGGTGAAACTATTCCTTTCATAGTGTCTAGTCACAGCTTTTGCTTATTCTCATTTTCACCAACAAACCACTGAAACAAGATATACTTTGTCCCCTTAGACATTTGACCATAATCAAGTTTCACTTTTTAGTGAATTTAATTTAGGCTGTAAAGGACAGAAATTAATGTATAAATTGTTTTGCATAATGTAGATATGAGACAATAGAATTTAATTGTAAAGCCACTATGAAAGATGTCAACAAATACTCTCCAAATGGCAATAATAGAGTGACAACCATTTTCTAATAATGCAGAAATTGATATAAATAATCTACAAGATTATGTGATACAAAATCTTCTAGGAATGGAAGGGTATTTCCAAAGTATTGAATGCTAAACAAAATTCTTGTTCTTCCTTTAATAAAAGTACAGGTCTAGGAGGGTGAGAGAAGGTAGAACTAACTTTGTTTCTTTGATACCTGCTTGAAAAGGCTTGGCCTCTGTAGCACTTCAATCAAGGGAAATTAGCAAAGTATCTGTTTTATTCTAGTCTCATCCTGTAACCCAGAATGGTTAGTCACTGGAGCTTTAGGAAAAGGAGGTATTTGGTGCACTTAGAGTGATTATACACTTTAACTTTCCCAAGATATTACAAGAAAAATACTTGATAGGAGAGCGATGAAGTAGCATTAGGCCGCCTCTGGGTACCCGCAAAAACCTCATTTACATGATGCTGATACATTAGTACTTTTGTCAGAAGAAGCCCACAGTGCTTGTGCTGATTATTTTACCAGTGACTCTTAGGCCAAAGCAGTGGGTCTCTCTTCATACAGGTGTACGTGAATGTAACTCACAGGATCATTTCCTGTTATGGTGGGCTGGAAATTAAAATAATACCCGATACAAAAGGCATCTAACAAGATGACATAAATGCACTCTTGAGGAAAATGCCATGACAGTATCTGAGCATTATGGCCTTTGGTTATCGTACTGGGTTTTCTGTGGCACTTCTCCTCTGCGTAATGCCTTTCAGCATTTAGTTTTAGTTAGCTTTTTTTTTTTTTTTTAATTTTAAGCGGAGCTAGTTTGAGCATAAAGATCAGAAAACAGGATTTGCCTTTGTCAGTAGCTTTAAATCTAATCAGTTTGCAGCTGTTGTACAGTTATGATGTAATTCTTGAGGGGAAATTCAATTAACAATTACATTCAGGACAGCTGGAGAGAGCAGCCACCAGCGCTGCCAGGGCTTTTCCCACTATCCATGACGAGCTTTACGCCCACAGCCCGCAGGCGGGAGCCCGCCGGCCTGACTAGCGATATTATTTCTAATAAGCCTCTTAGCCATCCCGCAGCCTGCTGGCAGCCCCCCGGCTAATCGCCGCTGGGCAGCGGGCCGGCCCCCGGGGAACTGCTGGCAGGTGGATGTTTTCGTTCCCGGCTCGGTGCTGGGCTAGCGGCCGCTGCACGGCAAGGGCTCGCTCCCGAACCGCAAGGCCACGGACGGGGGGGGCTCAGAACGCGAGCGGGGGCTACGGCCTTCCGCCACACCGCCTGCCTCACGTCGGTGCAGCACGGGCGGACGACGGCGGCCCTTCCCCCGCAGCTCCCCGGCACTGCCAGCCGGCCTGGGGGCAGCGAGGGCCGGGCCCGCCGCTGCGGCCGGAGGGAGCGGGAGGGATGCGGGGCCGCGCGCGGCCTCACCCCCG
>JAVJGJ010000032.1:1550528-1580645 GCA_035590215.1 Microhierax caerulescens | reverse complement strand
GTCTGCCCTTCCCTCGCCGGCCGTTCCCCGCGCTGGCGTCACGGCGCGCCGGTGGGGCGGCGGCGGGGCGCGGAGCAGAGCAGTGCAGCGCCGGCCATGGAGCCACCGCCGCCGCAGAAGGAGATCGTCTACAACAAGCTGCTGCCCTACGGGGAGCGCCTGGAGGCCGAGGCCGCCCGCTTCCTCGCGCAGATCAAAGAGAACCTGGCCCGGGCCGTGCAGCTGCAGGAGCTCTGGCCCGGCGGGCTCTTCTGGACCAGGAAGCTCTCGACGTGAGTGCCTGGGGCGGCCTTCCCCTTCCCCCGGGGCTGCGGCGGCCGTGCCTCGCCCGGGGCTAGGGCGCCTCGCAGTGGGGCCCTGCGGGCGAAGAGGGGGCGAAGCCGGGGCGCCGGGCTCGTCCCTTCCCCGTGGGGCCGGTGGGGCGGCCGGGGAGCGCGGCGGGAGGCGGGCCGGCTCCATAACGGTTCCTCCCTGCGCCGCTTAGTCAGAGCCGAGCGGGTGCCAGTCGCCCCGGGCTGGGCTCGGCGGCGCTGCCGGGGCCGGACCGCGGGTCCTCGTCGCCCCCCGGCTCCGCGGGGCAGCGCCGGCCGCCCGCGCCTCCCCGCCGGTAGCTCGGCGCCAGCCCCGGGCTTACGCAAGGCCCGCGAGTGCTTCGGCATAGGAAATGGGGACAAAGGTGGCTTCGTTTTCCAGAGCTTGCCCGTCGCCGCTGAAACTTGCCGATTTATACGAATCGAGCTCTCGTGGGCCGGTGTGTTGGCTTGTTGTTTCCTTCATGCCTGCTTGGCCACCTGTTTCACCTCTTGCCTTTTTGAGCGAGTTGTACGAGGTGCCGTCTCTGCGTAACTTCTGCTGTAAGAACATGAGTCCTTGCTCAAGGCAGGCTGTTTGATAGTTCAGTGCCGGCAGGATTAAATTCTGGCTTAATGCTGTGTAAACACGGTTGGTGCCCTTGATATCTTGCCTGAACTGTGGCACGGTGTAGCTCGTGTTGATGTTGGCTCTGCTGCGTGTGCTGTCAAGGTGGTTTTAATACAGATAAACCCATGGTGATTTCGTAGCACCGAGTAGAACACGGGTTTCTCTGAGTGAATTTTACAAAGCATACTTCACCATTTTTTGTCTTGGACACTCTGGCACTGAAGTGGCATCATGTGACAATGACTCCTGTAGCTTCAATCAGTAGACCCTGTTTTTGTGGATGCTTACCGTGGGGTGCTTTTTTTTCCTGAATGCTCAGTGTGCCTTCATAAATGGTGTTTCCTGTGTGCTAGAAATGATTAAACATGTTATGTACGTTTTGTACAATTTCGAGATCTTCGCTTACAATTTTTCTCCTCACATGAGTAATTTTTTAAATATTAATTGGGAATTTAGTACACATTTGGCAGTCAAATCTGTTTGATACATACGTATTGAAATGTAAGTGTCTTTATATTTGCCAAGAGGCATTCTTAGATAGAATTACATTGGTGGTTGCAAAATGACTCACATGTTTGCATTATGTGACAGTTTGAACCTGCTTGGAATGAGTTCAATGCTCTTTCCCTTCCTGCCACCCCCTCCCCCCAGCTATCTACTGGCTCATACTGGTTTCAGTGGTAACTGTTGGCTTTGTACCCGCGGTAGAACTTCATATACTAATCAAGTTGAAATAAACTGTAGCAGTTCTTACTACCAGTAGCCGAACAGGCTAAATGTGGTACTTTAGTCCTTTGAAAATGTGCAGGGTTCGTTAGAATTGCCCTGTTACTCACTCTGTAAATTGCAATTACTGTGACCAGTTTAGGCTTCAGGGCAGTGAATTTAGCCTATTGAGAACCGCTGCTATGCTACTTTATGAATCACAGAAAGGTCAGGAGGCTCTAATTTGTGGTTTTCCACCTACTCTTTGAAAGTTTGAATTTATTGTCTGTTTGCAACTTGTCTGATGCCTGTTAGTCCCAAGATTTTTGTGGCATGTTACGTGCACCAAGACTGTGAATATGCTGGGATGTAGGCAGGGAAGGAAACAGTGGGCTTGGTTTAAAAATAAGCTGGTGTAGTTTACATGAGAGATGTTTTACCTCTTAGTTTTAACTTGACAAGGTACTTCTGCAGGATGAAATTAATTAATAAAAGTTTAGGCCTAGATGAAACACTTCCAATCGTATGGTGTTCTGATGTCATACCTAAGTCTAATTATAGGATAATGATAATAAAATCAAAGTTTTACTGTCTGTTGATAGCAGGTGATTCATCTCCAAATCAACTTAATATCTTTTTCCTTGCTGGCCAGCTATAATAAGTAGCACATCTGTTTGATTTTTTTTTTTTTTTTTTTAAAAAAAAAGCCCAGAATCTTCATAATGGTATGATTGCTGCTTAACTTTGTTGCAAATGTCTGAATTAGAAAAGCCAGTTGTTCTTGCAGTGTTCTGTGAAATAATTTGTAGTTCAGAACTGTGGGCGATGTGCCTTTTAATTTATTTCTTGTACAGGTACAATTGTTAATACAAACATTGTAATATGTACATACCTATCAATAAGTGAAGGAAAAAAATGGCATGCAGATGATACACTTGCATAGTTACACCTCCTCAGGTACTCTGCATTAAATCCTGTAGAGTTTGAAGAATGAAAGTGAAACTCAAACTATTTTTTAAATTAAAAAATATAGTATTGGTTACTATTTCTTGATGACAGCTGAACCCGAAATCTTTTATTTCTTATACTCCCAACAGCTGAAAACATGACTTGCACATAGTTATCTAAGGAGCAGCTGTTTCAGCTGTCTGATGTCATGAGCTGAATAGGGGGCGGAAACAAGCAGAATTGGAGTTTATCAGCTATAATGTCTGTAAGCTGATTTGCATAATTTTCATACACATAATTTTCAGTGATGCAAACTGGCTCTGTGGTTGGAATGCTTGTGTGGAGTATGGTGAGAGAACTTTCCCATGAAGACAGGAATAGTGGGGTTAGTTAACTCATGACTTAGTGGGACTTGCCTCAAAGGTTGCATTTAAATCTGTAATCATCACCCCAAGATTCCTCCAACTTTGGCTAGTAAAATCTGTATCTTATAAAACACTAATCCGATTGTGAAAGCAGAAGACTGAATCTCAGTTGTATAACTTGCTGCAGTGTGTGTGTGGTGAAAGCAGGTTGCATCAAAATAATTTGCTTAAATGGACTTGCGTCATACTCTTTTATGGTCTCTAGGTCAAAACTAGGCTGCTGTTTCAATTTTTCCCTCTTTCACGTTTTACATAAAACTTTGTGTATAAATTTCTATTAATTTTTTTAATAGAACATACCCTGTAAATAAGCATATTAGTATAATATGAACATATAATAGTTGCTGTACAAGTAGTTGCCTCTGCAGCCTGGAAAACACGCAGATCTCTTTCTGTGCTTTCTACTTCAGTAGGCAAGGCTAGAGCTTTTAGAGCTGAGGGACACAGTTTCTGTTCCTGACAATGTTATTTTATGTGATTGTAGGTATAGGCCTGTTAGAAAATGACATTTAAGTGCCTTGCTGTAAGGTGTGGAAAAAATGCAGCTCGACAGTTTTGCATTAGAATGCCAGGATGCAAAGTTACCGTGAGGATAAAAACATCTCCATGGGACTTTGCCGAAGTGTTTTATTCACTATTGTATATAAATACTGGTTTGCATCTATTTCTCATCTTTATCAGAAAAATACAGGGTTTCCTTTTGGATGTATAAGGTGTGTGTGTGTGTACTGTATATGTACATGTGATTTAAATAGTCTTGTTGAGCATGATTCATTGCTTTTCATATTGTTTGTCAAAACCTGGGGTTTAGACCAGTCATAATCCTGTCCTGTGAAAACAGCTAGGAATGTAGGAGAGTGCTCTGTTTGGCTTTGAAAGTGAAAGCAATTTTGAACTGTGGCAAAGTGGCCAACTTCCTAGGGCATTTTAGGATGTCCACTTGATATGATAGTACATTTCCTAAAAATAGATCTATTGTAATGGCGGAGGAAGAGAATGGATACCTAATACTTCTAGAACAGGGAACTGGCTTTCTGGTTCTGTTGGTTTTTTTCCCCCACATAATCCCCAGAGATCCTGTACTCTATATGGAAAGGATGGAGCTCCAAACACAATTTTCACTTCCTAATTGTGATTGTTTGTTTGGTTGGTTTTTTAGGGTGGGTGGATTTTGTTGGTTTTTTTCTCTCTGTGTAGTTGAACTCCAAATCAGAACCCAGTGGACCAGCACAATGAAGGACAACTTATTTATCCTTTTTGCAACTGACTGTTAGAGGTTGACAGCTCATAAAACCTTTGACAGTTTTCTTCCAGGAGGAATCAGAAGGGCAGTGGAATTAAGATTTCAAGAATTACCTCACTGTGGCATTACTTGCCTTCATAAGAAGTTTTATTTTTTGTTTTGCAGCAATTTAGTTTTAGATATTTTTTTTTCCCCCCAATAATGCAATGAATATTTTCTTTTTATCCTAAAGAGCCATCATTTATATAATGATCATGCATCTATGTGATTAGCCTCTAGGCGTCTTTCAGGATGCTGGAAATTCTGCCTATATTCTTAAATTTAGTAATGGCGCTATTTCATCCTTTTTGAGGGGATGTTTTGAAAATACTGCAGTTCCATTCTGTAGATTTTGCTCATTTGATCTTGAGGAAAAGATGATTAGCCACTTTCTAGAAGTGATTATTTTCTGTCATTGTCTTAATGCACAACTGGATTAAGACAAATAATTGACAGTTTTAAAATCTGCCTACCCCCTTACATAAAGAAGCTGTAAATGAGGGAGCAATTCGGCATCTAGTTCTTCTTGGGCATAGTGACATCTTTGTGTTTAGTACATTTCTGTGTACTTTACTGCTTATTCGGTTTCTTAATTAAACAGCATTTTGTATAATAGAGTTGCTGTTAGCAAATGTCGAGAGGTAGCCAGCCAAACATTTTATTTTTGGTTATATATAGCAACGCTGACAGATTAATTGGATCTCTTGTGTAGCGTTTCTTTGTAGTTAGGACTTATTTTTCAGGCTCCTTCAGGTTTTTTTTCTTTTTCTTTTTTTTTTTTTTTTTGTTATACATGAAGAAACTAATCCAGTATTCTTTGTTACTTTATACCTAGATTTATAAGAATGAAGTACATACAAGTGCATATGACTGAAAGATAATGGAACAGAAATTATCAAAGGTTAAACTTATTTCAGAACCCTCTGTTCCACAGCAAAATGAACCCTTGGTGCTGCCCTGTAATTGGTGTTTTCGTTCCCAAATGTGTACTGTCATGAAAAGTACAAATGCTTTTGTTCACAAACTAACTTTAAAGTTTGGTCATTGCATCAAACTAGCTTTCATTAAACAGTAAGTGAACACTAAGGGGAATAACTGCGTGGGAGTGATAGGGCTGTGTGGCTTCTCATCTCTCTCATGGTCATGTAAAGTGATTTGCCTGATCAGTCTAGAAGATGGTTTTCAAGGTGTGTGCTTTTCCTTTGAAAGTCTGGGAATAGCTGTTACGTCTTTTTATGAAATTTTTGTGTTGTCCTATTTATTATCTCATTTATCTTGAAAAAAGCTGCCAGACTTTCACATTGGGTTCTTCCCATACAGCGTATAAGCAACATATATTTCTAGAAGGTAAAATACCACAAGTAAAATAAGTATGATTAAGTTATATACTCACAAAATCAAGTGTCACCACCACCACCCCCCACCCCACCACCCCCCCCGAGGATTCTTTTTGCTTGTTGTTTGAAGCATGCGAAAAGTGTAGGTGGTCAGCTTTTGATGGTGTAATTCTATAGGTAGGTAGTGTTTCTGGCCAATCCAGGTAATTCAGGTTCCTGTGGTAGAGGGGTGGGTTATCTTGTATTTTGTTTGTTTCCTTCTGTATTTGAATTAAGTAAAACATGTTGAAATGACCATAGTGAAAATACTGCCCATCAATTGTAAAAATCCGCCCTTGAAATCAATGGGGAAAGAGAAGTGGAAAATTGTGCTGTAGAGTCGGTTGTTTTTCTGAAAACTGGTGATTATTGGTTTGCCAGAGCCCTGCAGGTGTTCTGCTGTGTCTTCAAAGAAAACTGGAGGAAGAAGGTTGGGGGGAAAAAACCTTGTTAGGAAGGAGCCAGGGGTCTTGGTATATGTATATTTAAGGAGACTAATTGCTTTTGCTAAGATTACTAGCTATGGGTGATCCTCAAAGTTCGGAGATAATTTTGTTTAGAATTGAGGAATGGGAATGTGGGGAAGTAGGAAAAAAATACTCAAGCAGTTGAGTTCAAGTCCCATGTGCCCTTGTGTCACTGAGTGAAGTGTGCTTTATGTCAGCGTGTTTTATTAGGGGATCTGAATTCTAGTTCTCAAGCGGTCAGTCCTCCCACTGGCAGTGCTGCAAGGAGTGAAAGTTTACAGAGGAGCATGAAGCATTTAAAAGTAAACTAGATTTAGTGTTGAACTAAACTCCTCAATGTTGCAGGAGTCATTTTCAGAAAACAAATTCAGGAATCAAGACAGTTTGTTTTTATTGTTTGATTAGTAATTGCTAATGTTTGCCCCTTTAAAATTAACTGGCCTCTACTACTTCCAAGTAGGTTCCTTCAGAGATGTTTCTTTCCTAATCTTTTCACGTGGTGGTTCCACTGTAAGGTTCTGCAGCATGTGCTGACCTGCATACCAAGTAAGAGCATGAGATCTGGCATTCTTCATGTTACCAGAACAAGCCTTGATGCTCTGTTGGTGTGTGTTTGGCAACAAATCAATCCACCCTCTTCCAAATCTTAAACAAAACCAGTGAATAGGCTTCTCAAAAAATTGTTTTATATAGGTTCATATCCTTTATGCTTTGTCTAACTGCTGCTTGGTGGATAGCATATTAGTGAGGTTTCTTATGAATCTTTAGAACAGTTGGAGCAGTAGTAAAAAGGAAAGTGTGCTTCCCAGGCAAGTAGTAATTTATAGCTGTGTGAGGTGTAAGATGCTGTGGTTCTACTGGCACATAATATTTTTTAAGACTTTGAACATGGGGTGTTTTTTTTCAATCTCAAATTGAAAATAGCAAGCACTTCTTCCAGACTTAGTCCTAATGGATCTATACTTTCTAAAAATAGTAAACGTAAGGGATAGCAGTGGGACACACCACCAGCAAAGCTCGGTGTCTAAATCAATTGTTCAGCCTTACTGGAAGCTATCAGATTTGGACTTGACTTGATACTTCTTTTTTTTTTTTTTTAATTATCTTCTGGATTGTGTCTTGTCTCCTCCTTCAAGTGCCCTTGCTGAAAAGGATAGAGTATAATGAGGCTGGTTGTGGCAGTTGTTGGTTGTTTTTGTTTGTGGTTTGGTGGGTTTTTTAAAAATGAGAAATATTTTGAGCTGAGGTGAAAGAGTATGATCCTTGGTTTTGTGGCATCTGGTGTGAGCATGAAGTTAATGCTGTTTGTAGACTCTTAAAAGACTGCAGACTTTATTCAGAAATTATTTTTCTTTCTGTAGTTAGTTTTCATTGCCAATCTCCCATTGGCATATATCTTCAGATTCTTACTTGTGCGACTTGTGAACCAGGTTCTAGGTTTTTGTTAAACAGAGTCAGATGGAGTCTGGCTCAGGTCTTAAATAAACCAGAAATGTTTAAAAATACTGCTGACTCATCTTTTGTTTGTTCATAGATATATCCGACTGTATGGGAGAAAATTTAGCAGAGAAGATCACGTGCTTTTTATCAAATTGTTGTATGAGTTGGTAACAATTCCAAAACTGGAGATCAGCATGATGCAAGGATTTGCACGCCTGTTGATAAACCTGTTAAAGTAAGTACAGGTTTTGCTGTCTACTGAAATTTCCATCTCTTAGTAGTTGCTCACTTCTCTTGCTTAATGTTATATACTGTAATGTTACAGTATGTTCTATTACAGGTTACTTCACTTAAGCTCCCCTGTACAGATGATATTGGCTTAAAAAGGGTTCTCATTATGCAGTGACCTTTCAGTGGTGTCGAAAGTGAAAGAATGTCAGGTTCTCTTCTTCCCCCCCCCCCGCCATTAGGAGAAGGAAACGTCTCGGAGAGCCAAGTTTTAAGGTTGAATCTCAAACAGGGAGAAGATGAAGACTGTGTCTCGCAACTTGATAATGTTTATTTCACTTAGTCAGACTTTTCCTGAAAATCTTGACAGCTTCTGTTCATGCAGAAATGCTGCAAGTGGCTAGCTTTTTTCTTGCCTGACCTTCCTGCAGTTTGTGCCAAATGCTGAAGATAAGCTTAATTCAGAGCAGTGATCTGGGGTATTTTGATGTGCAGTGTGTCAACGTAAATATGTAATCCTAAAGTGCTCTTTATTTTTTTTGTCTTGTCTATTAGAAAAAAAGAACTGCTTTCCAGGGATGATTTAGAGTTACCATGGAGACCACTTTATGAAATGTTGGAGAGGATATTATACTCCAAAACAGAACATCTTGGGTTAAACTGGTTTCCCAAGTAAGTTTGCTTTCTAAAACATTTGATAGACTCTTAAGTACATGTAATGCTTGAAAGTACTCTGTAATTTGCTTTTAATACCTCAAATTTGCTATAGGATAGATATTTTGCTTTTATTTTCATGAAGTATTATTTCAATAATTGCATGCAAGACTGTACAAAATAATCTATATCCTTATGCCAGTGAATTGTTTGTTGTGATGTTTCTTCATAAATGTGATTGAGTTAACTTCTAAATATGCTGGAACACAGGTCTTCAACTTGTTTAGGATGATAACCCATGGTTTAACATATTTTATGTTAAATTTTTAACAATATTCACATTAAGTGTCTGCTGTTCTGTTTTATAACACAGTAAGAATTTTGGGAAAAAACAAAACCAGTACTTTCTTAAATATATGTACTGTAATCATTCCCAATATCTAATCTAGGTGTAACTCAGTATGTACACAAAGAAAACTGAAGTGCCTTCTACAGAAAACACACATTTCTGTATCATCAAAGTGATTATATGTTATGGACGAATCAATTTTTTTCCCAGTTAATAATTTTAAAAATGTTCTACTGATTTTAAAAATGAAAACTTGTTTTCTTTGCTTTTCTTATGCTACCAGTCCTTCCCTGTCTGACAGTTTTCCTCATAATTCCAATTAGAGAAAGTTCTGCTCTATAAGTCATTACAGATTATGAAAGATTTTGCATGGATAACTCATTATGTTAGTTTGAATTGAAACTTCATGTAAAGAAATGCAGGTGAAAATACTTAATTAGCTTTAAAAATAATTTGTTTTGCCCAGGGATATTGAAGTACTACCACTGATTCCTTTTACTGAGTGGAAGATCCTATTGCTGATAAGTGACACGAACAGAAAATATATGTAGCCTTGTAACTTGTTACAGAGCATTTCATGCTGAATTTCTCTCATGGCTACGTAGCTGGAAAAAAAAAATTCTGCTAAACTGCATTGTTTTGCTAACTGTAGATACTACTTGTAAGTGAAAATCTGAAAGAGCAGAGCCTATTTTAGGTTGTTTTGTACGCATATGCCAGCACCTACTGAAACTGCCTACTTTGCTCTGTGGGGATGTTGTCTAGTCGCTTCTCATTTACTGTGTGAGAAACTTGTGAAGTGAGGGGGGACTTTTCCAAGAGAGGCAAGGAGGTTAAGCTGGGAGGAAGGTATCAGTTGTGATGGTCTGTCTGAAATGGTTTGCTTTTATTAACTGTATTAGATATCAGGCACTCCATCTTACTATGCAGTGCGATTTGTTCTCATACGGTGTTCATTCTTTTTTTAAATTTTGAGGGTATCTTTTTGGTGAAAGTCAAGAGATACTTTGATTTAATTTATAGCTGTTAATTTAACTACTGTGTTAATTTTATTCTTTTTCTGCATTCAGTTCATATCGACCAGGCTTGTCTTCACCTAAAACATTTGTGCTTAATGTATTACATAGGTGGTAAGAATGACTTTTTGTTTTGTTCAGCTCTGGCCGATGTGTAATCTTCTGCATGTTCTGTTCGATTGTAACACTTGTCACACAGGTGTAATTTTCTGCATAAATAATTGTATTGGAAAACCAATGTTAACATTACACCACTGTTTATGAGAATGTCGCACTGTATGTGAACCTTTCTAATTGGGGAACAAGATAGTGTGTGAAGTGGCTGATAAAGTGGCTCTATGCTAACTAATTTAACCAGCATATATATGTTTCAGGGGTCAAATGAAAGGTAAATTTTACATTTGAATAATTGCTGTGTCTGAATATGGACAAAATCACTATTGGTGTAGGAGTGCATGTTACACAGAGTAAGTGTACCTTACTATTAAAAACGATGAAATCATGGAAAGTGCTTTAGCAGTGAGGTCATAGGTTTTGGAAAATACACCCAGCAACAACCTTGTAGCTGTGAAGTGTGAGACAAAACTTTGTCTCACAAAGAAGAGTTTACTGTGAATTTTTGCAGTGAAAACCATACCAGAAGTTTTAGTGTTTATATATCTATAAATTCAGAAAACTGGTACAAGTACAGTGGAATTGCAGTGTTTTTTGCTTTGTTTGGGTTTTTTTAGGAAGAGATTTTTATTTGTACTAATCCAGTGAGATTGATATTTGGCTCACTGTAGTTTGAAATCCACTAAAATAATTTGTGAAACTATAGCTTGCTGCTCTTTTCATTATCTGAATTTAAACTCTTGTAATGGAGTGCCTGCTGCAGGGTGAGAAGTCACTTGAGGCCTAAATCTGTCCTGAAGAACTGAAAATTGTGCTTTTACTGCTTTTTGATAATAAGTCTACATTTATCATTTGATAAAGAGTTAACAATGTTAGTTTACATGTTCATTGTTTTAACAAAACACATTTCTCTTTGAAAATGCAGGGGGAAAATCTCCCAGATTCGCAAATATATGGTCCTATTCTTCCCAAAAGAAGAAAATAATCATGTAGTTCCAAAATGAGGACTAGTGATAGGGGTTAATAGTATTGTTGGGTGTCTTTTAATATACCCATGCAGCAAGACATAATAATAATAATGATGAGCTAATAATACTTCAAGTAGTGAGGAGGAACTAAAAGAAAAGGAAACTGAATGGGATGAGAAATTTCTATTTATCTCATTAAGTATGCTGTTGTTTCAGTAATTAATAGGAGATACCTTTCAGTGTAATTAGCTTCATTATCTCTTGATTTCAAAGGTTTTAATACCTTATTGAAGTGGTCAACATTAAATACCTGAGCAAGGACAGGAGTACAAACTACAGTAGGCTGATCAGTCCAGTGTGGTTTATGTATATAGTTGTTTGGTCTTGTGCTGTTAATCCATGGCTAGGTTCAGTGGTGGAGTACCATACAGGAATACACGAGTGCGATAACTAGATGAGCAATTAGTTATGCAGAAAGCCTAACCCAAAGTGGAACAGAAGCCACTGTGAAAGAGTTTTAGAGTTAGTTCAAAGTGGTAACAAAAGCAGTAACCAGCAGTCTCTTGTTCTTGGCTGTATTGTCCTGTCCTTTTCTAAGTTGTTGTCAAACAGGAATCTGACACGATGTCTTCTGTAGTCGGTCTGCAGTTGAACTGTGTCTTAGATGGAAGTTTCATCATGTACAGAGTTGTCTGCTGTTGTTTTTTTCTTTCTAGCATCCACTCTAAATTTGTCATCAGAAGGCAGGAGGGGACATCCCTTCCAATCCTTCTGTGCTCTCTTACACTAACAAATGCTGAGATCTGACCGGAAACGTGGGAATTTGAAAGATTTAATGTTCTCTGGCATCAGTGGTCCTTAAAATTCCTCTTTTCTTTCAAGTTCTTAGTAATAGTTTACTTCAGTGGAGTGCAGTAGTATGGGGATAGCTTTTTTGTTTATTACATTAATATTTTTCATGTTAATCTTTAATGCTCTTAAGGAATGTTACTGGTTCATGCTTTATTTATCAACGCTTGGAACAACTGTTATCTATTTCCTAACTCTTTCAAGAATGGTATTCACTTTAGCCCAGGATCTTTATGAGCTTCTTGCAGGGTTTGATCTTATTTTTGTTTAATGAATTCTTATGCATTCCTCTTCAAATTTTAGAAGCTATCAGTCAGCTCAAAATTACCATTTTGGGAGAGGTCATGAGTTTACTTTGTCAATGTTGTATGAAATGTGCAAATTTTGCATCTTCTAGAGTGCTACTTGAACTGAAATAGTGTTATGAGGGCTGGGTGGGCTTTTGTTGGCTTCATTGAATGTTGAGGTGTTGAAGGGAAACAGTGGGTTATCCATTTTGTATTTCTCCTGGCTTGTGCAGGATCAGTTTATTTTGTGGAGGACTAGAGAGAGAGTGTGTGCATGCTCATTATTTATGTCTCAAAATTAATTGACCTAAACTGATCTTTGGTAAAACTTTAAAGATTATATATTTGCATCATCTTTTCTGATCAAAATAACATTTCTGTATGTTGGTTTTTAATGGTGAACTGAAGGATGCAATTTTTCTATTAAGTCTACAGGAGATGTAGGAAGTTCTTCTACCAGAACTCTCTTTTTTCATTCAGGGATTTTTTTTTAGTAAAAATGCAATTTAGTCTTGAGCTTGTCTTGTAATAAACAGGAGGTTTGAAGAACATGACTATTTACTACCTTTGTGGTTCAATTGATATCTCTCTCTCTCTTCTCCCCTTCCCTTCTAGTCTTTGAGTTTATTCTGAGGTTTAGTCTTTTTTAGATAGTTTGATGGCATCCTGTGGCAAGTCATGTGAACATGATTTCTTATGTAAGTTTTTGCTATGTATGAAAACACTCTTAAAATCAGCTGGGAATTGTGAAGGAAACTAATGAAATACACATTTATTTGCAGATAGTTCACTTCTCTTTCTTAAAACCATTGGACAAACCCCAAAAACAGATTGAAAAGGACAGATGTGGTGTTTGGAGTCTAATAACAACTGTCTGAAGTCTGTTGCCTTTATCTTACAAATATTTAAGAAGTCCATAAACACATTTTTTCTGTTTGTGTTTTCAACTTCCTCAAGAAGTTACCTTGCTATGCTGGTTGTTCATGGATAAAATGCAGGATATTACTTA
Organism: Microhierax caerulescens; assembly: GCA_035590215.1. Classification (NCBI taxonomy): domain Eukaryota; kingdom Metazoa; phylum Chordata; class Aves; order Falconiformes; family Falconidae; genus Microhierax; species Microhierax caerulescens. The sequence goes on along the minus strand of JAVJGJ010000032.1, from coordinate 1,567,607 downwards.
CAAGAAGTGATAGTAATTCTTGTCACTTAAATGCAATAAGTACAAGAGAGTTTAGCAGAGCAATTTTAATTGTTCTGATCAGGTCTCTGTAGAAGGCAGTTAGCTACTGCATGTTCACAGAAGACATCTAATTGCATCAACATTATCTTAAGTTCTTGAAGGAAAAATCAACAAATGTTTATTTTATGTTGTTGCTGAAGTTTGGTAATGCACTATTCCTAATGTTTCCTTTCTTGTTTCAGTTCTGTAGAAAGTGTTCTGAAAACACTTGTGAAGAGCTGCAGACCGTAAGTGTTTGTGGGTTGTTTTTGGGGTTTTGTGTTTTTCTTTTAAGCCTGTATCTTTAATATTTGAGGGGGAAGAAAAGTGTTAAAAAAAAAAAACAAACAAAAACACAACCCACAAAAAAAACCCAACCCCCCAAAAAACCCCCCAAAACTCTGCACCCTACTAGTCATTCTTTGGCTGATGTTGTCCCAGCTCAATAAGTTTGGGGTGGAGGGTAGAGACTTTTCTGTTTTACTGCATTATGAACGATCAATACCTCAGGTTCATAGGTTGCTTAAAATGAAACCACAATCGCAAGTAGTCTCCATGTTATAATATTTAAACAAAGTGTAAGGTTGTTCAGGTCTTTTTCTTTTTGACAGTCTTGGTTGAAAATCTGTTAATAGTTAAGCCAGGATATCACTAGATAAGGCCACTGTTGCTTTTGCTCTTTTGTGCTGTTCACTGGGAATGTGTGTGCCTGAACCAGACTTGCTCCCTGCACCAAATGATGACTTTTAGCAGCTTAAGATACTGCAAAGATGCAGAGAAGGGACTTGTTCTCTTTCATTTACCTGTTTGTCATTAGCATCTGCTTTCATGGAAGCAGGTGTTTCATATACTGATGTTACTCCATTGAGCATTCCTATAGGAAATGCTGTTCGAAACACATACTGTTAGTATGAGGAACATAAAGATAAAACCACCTTATACTTCTCCCACATAAATATGGGTTTGTAGCTAAATAAAACCCTGTAGTTTTCAGTGTTGATTTTTCTGTATCTGTAATAAATACGTAAGTCACTGAAGCAGATTGTTTTAAAAATGAGAAAGTGATAGTTGCCTCTTGAAAATTCTGATTTAAGGTTGGGACACTGATAATACTGCTTTCAGTTGGCTCCATATCAACTGCAATAATTAAGTTGGGTAAACAGTTGTGTCTGGTATGCATTTTAAATACTGCATTGCATGAATATTTAGTTTATTTAAAAATAAATTAAATAACTAGCATTCTTCTAATGTTCTGGTAGATGTCCTTGTGCCTTAAGTAATCATTTGTTATGTTGCATCACATGTGGATAGTAGTTGTTTGATTTTGACCAGCCTTCACATTGAAATGGTTTTGCATCATACAGAATCTTTTCTGGTTCAACCAGACAAAAATCATCTCATATTTTTGGTCTTAAAACGATGCTTCATAATGTTCTTGATCTCCGTGAAACACAGAGTTAGGGTAAAGTGGAGCTGAGGACTGCCTGTCTGTTGCCCTTGAGTATGCGGTCTTACTGTAAAACTAAAATTTATGACAAATGCATAGATAGTTTTAAGTACATTTTTATATAACATCTATATATTAATATATAATATTAACATATATGTTATTCTTGTATATATTAATATAGGAACGTTTTAGAAAGACCCAAGCTTTAAAGCTAAGTCTGTGTATGTTTAATGGTTTCTTTGTTTTCAGATATTTTCCTGAAGATGCCACTGCGGAGATGCTAGATGAATGGAGGCCTTTAATGTGTCCATTTGACGTTACCATGCAAAAGGCTATTACCTACTTTGAACTATTTCTACCTACTACCCTTCCTCCTGAACTTCACCAGAAAGGTTTCAAGTAAGTGTAATTCAATATCTGTTGATACAGTATTCTGTTGCAAATGCAAGCAGTTATCTTTTACAAGATGACTTGAAGTCAACCAACAAAATGAATGGCAGCTTTCAACAGTGTTCTTGGAAGGGGTTCAAGACTGAAATTCTCAGCATTCTTTTTTAAAAGTAACCTGGGAGAATCTTAGTACCTATTCTCTAGTAAGTTCTCCCTTCTGTAGAGGAAAGTGCACAGTATACTAACAAAGCAATCTAAATTGAATTAAGTACACTTTAATTCTGAAGGAATACTCTCACAAATAAAAATCATTAACCATAGCACAGCTTTTAAGTCTTATTTTCTATTTAATTTGGGATAGCCTCTGATGAGTCCTTCATGTAGGTTAAAGTACAGCTGTAACTAAAAATAAGGGATTGTGATGTAGAAGTCTTCAATTCACTGTCAAGGTGTGGCAATATGAGATGATCAGCAGACCACTATAGGAAGTGAGTTTGAGAATAAAAGAAGAAGCATTTGCAGGACGGGACAGTATCTGGATCACCTTTAAGGTAGAACTATTGAATTTAGAAACATTTAGTAAGCCAGTGATGTTTAGCACATGTAGTGATTACTTAGGCTGATTAGGTTAAAAGTACATTTGTACTATAGGGTTAGTGAAAGCTTCAATGAAGGAAGTGAATTTAGTTTATAAAGGTGAATTTAAGCAAGGGACTGGTATAGAGGGTTTGCATCCTTGGCTTCAGGTGAATTCAGTATAGAAGCTAATGACACTTGTAACTGTTGGTCAGTTGGGGCAAATTTTAGGTTTTAAGGTCGAGGGAAATGAAGTGTGATTTGTTTTCATCCAGTTTACCTGTGTTGGGATCGCAATATGTAATGAAATGGTGAAGCTGAGGTAGGTAAGGAAACTCCTGGTGAACCACTTGTGTGAAAGGTGGGGTGGGTCAGAAAAGGATAAAAGGAGGAGAAGTAAAAGAAGCAAGGACTGAGACTCAGGATCAGAGCGAGGGTGGGGGGGGGATACTCTGTGAGGCAAGGTGATACAAGTCTGTACGTGTTGATCCCTGTTCTTGTTGAATGAATTGAGAGGCAGGTGAGTTCCTGCAACCACTTGGTAGAGCGAGGGATAAATACCCAGTGAGGGAGCTCCTTTTACAACATGAAAATTATTTTGATTCTGTTCTCTTGCAGGCTTTGGTTTGATGAATTTATAGGCCTTTGGGTGTCAGTTCAAAATCTTCCGCAGTGGGAAGGGGTAAGTGTTTACTCTTATCTACACTAGAAGAAATCCATTTAAATATTCCTACAATGTACTTGCAAGGCATTGATGTCAGACAATGATATAATGGATTGTTTTTCCTTCTGCTTTAACTAGTACAAGAAAACAGAGACAATAATTTCATGATTGTTAGGAAGCAATTACTGGTTGAATAAATGAGACTGCGCTTGTGCTTGGTGAACACTGTTTAATGGCTAGCTCAGCCAGCTTTTCTTGCCAGCATTGGGAATGCTGGCATTTTCCAGAGTGCCTGCTAATGCTTATAATGATGCAAAGTGCTATTGTGATTTCTATAAATTATAATCTTGTAAAGTCCTATCTTTTTTATGTAAACACATCTTTCCTGATCCCTAATATTGAATAGTAATGCTTTGCCTTGACTGCAATGAGTTGTCATCCTTATTTTAGATACAGTAAAGAATCTATACTCCCCTTGGCCAAAATATCTTTCAAGGAAAATAGTCTACCATGTACCTGTCTGCCTTTTTTGTGTGTCTCGTATGACTAGATACAAACTTGGGAAATAAAATCTCATGCTTGAGACACCATCACTAGCAGCTTAGGTGCTGTTGTTATCAGCTGACCTGTGCCTTGGCTTTACTGCAGTGAAACTTGGCATATTACCAGATTTTTTCCATACTCAGTATGAACATAAGCTTATTGACCATCTGGCTCCTCTTGCTAATCTCCTGCCTATATTCACAAGGAGGAATTCTCTGAGTCTTTGGAGAAAATGGATTTCCAAAACACTGTTGAATACTACCTTTGTAGCACATTCTGTTTGTGGCAATTTCTTTGTGAAAAGGCTTGTGTGTAGGTCTTTCTGGTTTGAGTTGGTTTCCTCACAAATAAAGGCAGGCAGTCTTTGTTCCAACAGTTGGCAATTGTCCAGATTTGAACAGCAGTGATTGCCAGAATTTTATTTGAGATTGTCTGTAGACACTTTTGCATCTTTCTGATGGCTCTACAAAAAATCATAATTCTGTCTGCTCTTTCTGACAGAAGGATGACAGCCTACACTTTAATATCATTATTTGGTTTGTTTCTGTCAAACAGACTAACAAATAACCATGAACAATCTTTCATAAGTGATCTCTGATATTTTTTCCCTCTCCCACTGTATTCTGACAGTTTTCACTACTTGTTTCCTTCTCTGTCTTGTCCACTTCCTAAGGGCAGGCTTGTTCATTTCATCAAGCTTGGATGCAGATAATTAGGCATATGGGTTCTGAGTATGCAAGCCAATTTAAGCCTCTGTATGCTGCAAGCTTTTTCTTAGCTTGCTTTGGCAGGAGTTAAGACTTGCTGTTTGAAGGGAAGCTATGGAATCAATTGCCTTTGTGCATGATAAGGGGTTTTTTTCAGTGGGTATTTCCTGGTATCAAACAAAAAAGGTAGATCATTTAAGAAAACATAACACTTGTCTTCAGGCTGTGTCAGATGTGACTGTCCTGAATTGAATTCATAGGTTTTCCAAAGCTATCATGTTCTTCAGACTGAGAGGGAAACTGTTTCATGAAGATCTGTCTCTGATTTAGGCAGGATTATTTAAGGTTCACGCTTTTAGCTTCGCTGTGGCTTCAAGACACTGACAGAAGCATCAAGGCTGTTGGAGGCCTGATAGGTATTTCTATGTTTGGACAAGCTCATAAAAGGAGTGTTGGTGGATTATGTGCTTTCTCATGGTTAGGATATGGGAGTGAGACTTCATCTCCTTTTTTAATTATTCCTGGTAACCTTCCTTCCTGAGGACATATTTCAGTTCCCTTCTGGACTCATGAGGCTGTTTTCTAGTGATGAAGTATCTAATTCTTCATAGTCACATACTGCCACCCCATCTGACAGCTACTGCCTGTGACCTTTACAAGCCACAGATAACGTATAAACCAAAGTTACAAATGCAACAGCCATCACCACAGGCAAGCACACTTTTAAGTGGGATGGATATTGCAGAAGCTAAATAGTCCTTCAAGATGTGGTGGTTGAATTTTCTTCAGTGTCTATATATAGATGCTATTTTAGGCTGGTATCCGTGTTCAGCTCGCAAGAGAGTGCTCTACTGGTGAGGAAGCACCATAAGATGAATTGACAATCATAAGGGTTTGCTAAGCTGCTCCAACTCAGAGTTACTGTAAAATGTGTGTGTGGTGTGTCCCTTTCTTGTGATCGAAGTTATCGAGAACCAGGATGATGCACTGGTAGTCTAAGTGGATAGCACACTTTGGGCCCTTTTCCTTGACAGAAAGTGGTTTGTATTTGGATACGTGTTTATCCTCTTCCCAAACCTCCTAATCTTCTACAGAGCCTCTCTCTCTTATTCTTGCATGTAAGAGGATTCCTAATGTGTGTGTTGGTAGGATCATGTTCTTCAGAATACTCCTTGGGGCGTTTTCCAGGAACCAATCCCAATAGTCCTCTATGCAAAGGCTGCGAAAGTAGGTAGCAGGTTTCTGTTAGAGAAGTCTATGAAATCACCAAGCTAGAGCCTGTTCTGAGTTTTTCGCTCTACTTAAGCTGAGCTGTGGGTCTGCTGGGAAATCTCTCTTCTGACTGTCACCTGGAGTTTGTGCCAAACCCTCACTGCAGAGATGAATAGTCTGTTACGCCCAGTTGATAAAATGGTGGTAGTGTTTGAAGCTTAGTACAGGTGTTTTTCTGTAAGGTACTACCAGGAGTCTTCTGGTCTCTGGAAGCTGTTCAAAAAGGGGAAAAAACTCCAAGCTGCTCAAAGGAAGAAAAGATATTTTTTAGCACAAGCTAGTCTTTGACAACATACAGCTCGGTTATAAGTTTGTCTGCTGTTCATCTACTGTTCTTCAGAGTTGTTCTAACAATAAATGGTTGAGAATTAAAATGGCAGTGAATGCATTCTGCCTTTAATGTTAATTAATAGAGCATGGGGAAAGGGAGAGTGTGAATACAATTTCTAAAAGTACTATTAGTATGTCTTTACATTGGAAGAAAAAAATAAATTTTTTTAATCTGCCAGTAATGAGTAATTTTTAATCTGCTCAGATGAGTAATGAAGTGGACTCCTGAAGGTAGGAATTCAGGTGCATTATGAAATAGGATATTGATGGTTTCTGATGGAGTGAAATCTCCCTTTACAAATGATTTACTGCCACGGGTAGCTTTTATCTTGCATCTGTAAAGTAGCTTGAAATGTTTGTGCATCTTCTATTATAAATGTGTTTTAATGAATATTTCTTTCTTTTCTGGTTGTTTTCAGCATCTAGTAAATCTTTTTGCTCGCTTGGCCACTGACAACATCGGGTACATAGACTGGGATCCGTATGTACCAAAGGTAATACTTCTCATTTTATGAAGTTGTTGTCTACTTCGAGATAAGTCTTCAGTGTTACTATGCTAAGAAAAATTCATATTCCATGTATGGATCTTAGAGTGCCATGGCCCAGTTTTTCAAATGAGATGTATTCATTTGAAGACCTGTTTAACTTAAAAATATGAGCCATCCTTTTCTAACAGGCAGCGCTGGAAGTTGTTACTGTCATGACCGGACTCCAAACAGAAGCAACAACACACTAAACTAAATAAATGCTGTCTGATTGTATAACTAATCCCATGTTCTTGTGGAAGTGGCTCTTAATGATATTCTTTAGATAAATAATATATATTATCCTTTGAATCTTTCAGCTTACGAACTTTTTTACAGATGTTTGTGGCAGTTATATTGTTTAAAAAAAACACCAAACATCTTTTGATTAAAAAATCAATGTATGCCAATATTTTTTTTATTTTTTTCCAGATATTTACCAGAATTTTGAGGAGTTTAAATCTTCCAGTGGGAAGCAATCAAGTTGTTGTTCCAAGATTTTTAACAAATGCTTATGATGTAGGACATGCGGTAATGTGGATCACTGCCATGATGGTTAGTATTTCATAAAGTGAAACAAAACCTAATGCAAAGCTTTAAGCAAGTATGTATTTAATATTTGTTCTGTTTGGCTCTCTGTAGAAGCATGTGTTTAGACTATCTTCTGCTGAAGTTTTGTGTTAAACTATATTGTTTCAATGTCAGTTTGGAATGTGGGTGAAAAGGTTTTATTTCCCAGCTGCTGTCTGGCATTCTGGAAAGGAACAGCCAGCTACAGGTGCCAGTGTGGAAATGCACTTGGGACCTGTTGAATAATTTAATTCCTCTTTTAGGGTGAACCTTGTAAGATCAAATGGAGAAAGCTTGCTGAGGGTGGGGAAGGGAGGGAATTTGCAGATGTGATTTGATGTTTTGAAGTACTGCTGTGGTGAGTATGCTCACTTGTACCTTGTACTGCTGTGTTACATGTTCTTTTTAACTTATTCCGTGTAATAAAATTCTGATTTTTTTTTTGTTGTTGTTTTTTACAGGGTGGGCCAAGTAAACTAGTGCAGAAGCACTTGTCTGGATTGTTCAATAGCATTGCTTCTTTTTACCATCCTTCAAATAATGGGCGCTGGCTGGTGAGTTTTTTTACATGCCAAGAGAATAACTTTGGCTGTCATTTCAGTGATCAAAGCTGTCAAATCAAACTTTGATAGGTGCCCTGTGTGCCTCAACAGCCATATTGTCTGATTGTTGTATAATGTTTTGAGGCTTTAATTTTCAAGATACATGATTGTATTGTCATTCAAATCATACTTTAATTCTGCTGTCTTGACCACAGCTCATAGAGGTATTTTTCAAACAACTAACACAAACGCAGTTTAGAAGTCCGAAACTAGATATCTAATTCGTATATAGCTAGGAAAAAGGAGTCAACATGTCAAAGGAGGGTGATACACTGCCTCAGTATTCCTTGTGTGGCTTAGCTTTTGCATTACTGATGTACTGTCTCCAAGTTAGCGAAATCTAGTTTTGAGTAACCAAAGCAAAAAAGAATTTTTAATGCGTATCTAGTTTAATGAAGCATAACTTTTTGATGGTGTAGCTACTGGAGTCTTCTGCTAGAGAATGTAAGAATCTCCCTGTGATAGCTGGTAGAAAGTACAGATTAAAGCGTGACTGGTTAAAGCAGTGCCAAAGGAGCTGACTTGCTCTAGAATTGGGTGTTTGTTTATGTGTGAATGTGCAGAGAATGCTCTTGAAGATGTCTTTAATTACTGGTAAGTAATCTTGATTCTTGACTATATCCTTTGTATGTTTTGTTTTGGTTTTTTTTTAATCTTAAGGTTTAGTGCTGGCAGCATAATTGCTATTTCGGTAACCGAAGTTTAATGACAATTTGTGAACATTTTCTGAATTTTCTTTTATTGCAGTTGTGTAATTTCAAGATACTGGCTTATTAGTTGTCTATTGTATGCTTAGCAACTCAAATTCTGCTTCTGCCAAGTAACTGAATAGCATTTCTTGTATTCAACAGAACAAACTGATGAAACTCCTTCAGAGGTTACCCAGTGGTGTTGTCAGAAGGCTGCATCGTGAGCGCTACAAGAAAACGACATGGTTAACTCCTGTACCTGATAGTCATAAACTTACTGATCAAGATGTTACAGACTTTGTAGAATGCATTATTCAACCTGTTCTTCTGGCTATGTTTAGTAAAACTGGAAGCCTGGAGGCTGCCCAAGCTCTGCAGAACCTTGCACTGATGCGTCCTGAATTAGTAATTCCACCTGTACTTGAGAAGTAAGTTCTGCAGAAACATTGCAACTTCCCTGTTCCCAACAAATAAATAGCAAAGCAGTCATATTAATTGATAAACAATTTCCTTGCTGCAAACAAGTGCTTGCAGCGGGAAGGGTTGCTAATACATGCTCCCTCTGAGTCAAGACAGGGAGTGAGGGAGGACTTTTGTTTTTTGTTTGGTTTGGTTTGGTTTTTTAAACATCTGGCAAATAGAATAGTTCTGGAAGTTGTTCATAGCTTGAGCAAGATAGGGTAATCCTCAGGTCGTTTGCATTTCTGTTAGCATTTTGTATAAAATAGTGGGTGGATCAGTTGAAAAGGCAACTTTGAGGCACCTTGTACTTTTTCACTAGCTTTCAATTGAGCCAGATATAAATGATGGCACTGTGTGTTTATGTAGTAATAAGCGTAAATGTTGTGTTTCTGTTTTGTGTCTGAGTATTACAGTTACAGATTGTTTAAAATCACTGTCATTGCTTTTGACTTCATAAGCAAATCACTGAAGTATGTGCTATTGTAAAATACTTAGTTTGTACTATTACTAATGCCTTGGTGCCTGAAATTCCAAAAGAAAAATGTAACTCCTTCCTGCCCCAATGAAAAGCTTTCTTCCTTGCCCCTATCTATGTTCCTCCTCCTATGCAGACTTTTGTACTTTAACAGCTCATATTGTAAAAACAGTGAAGTGAGTTTGTCTTGAAGAGCCCTTCCTGAGTTCCATACCTTACTGACTCAACTGTTTGTAAAAACTTGATAAATCTGCTCTTATATAAAAACATTTCAAGCGTAACAGTTGTAAGAAGGACAGCAATGCACGCCTGTATTGGGTATGACTGCTTTTTCTGTTTTGAAAGCAGACTGAATGTCTGCTCTGCTTGGTAGTTAAAGCTATCACTGGTATGTTTGCCTTGGCTGCAGTTCTGAATTCATTTTGTTCAGTAGATGTAGATAGATCCTTTGTGCTTTGGATGACGTAGAACAGTTGTTGATTACAGCAGGAACTGTTAGCAGTTTGTTAAAAGTACTTAGTGTAAGAAAAAGGTTTCAAAATTACAGTACCTTAGGGGGGTTTATTAAAAAGGTATGGACTTTAATGCAACATTAAGTACTGTATCCCTTCTCTAGAGGCAGTCAAGGCAAGATTTCGCACTTGCCACAAGAACCTTACACTTTGAAGTATACAGCTTGCTTTTGCTTAAAGCTCAAACATGAAAATCATTATAGCTTTGAATCTAGGAGCCCATGTAGCTGTTAATTCCTATGCTGCAACTGCTAACAAATAATTTAATCCTGACTTTGTTGTGAATAGGACTGATCAAATGAAAGGAACATTTTCTAACAGAGCAGTGTTAAGCTCATTGGAGATAGATGAGAAAAAATTGTTGGAACCATTTATTAGCTTGAATTTTTCTTGCAGAAATTGCGTAGCCTTACTGTAGAAAACAACACGTGCAATCCACTTTTCATTGATGACTTTAGAAACATTATTGTTCCTAATATGACTGCTTTTAAACTTTATAGAACGTATCCTGCACTTGAGACATTGACAGAACCTCATCAGCTCACAGCTACTTTAAGCTGTGTAATTGGAGTAGCTCGTAGTCTGGTGTCTGGGGGCAAGTGGTTTCCTGAAGGTCCAACACACATGCTACCTCTACTGATGAGAGCATTGCCTGGGGTGGATCCAAATGACTTCAGCAAATGTATGGTGAGTGTATAAATCTTACCTTTTTTTAGAAGATGGATAGCCACTAGTTCACTCTGACAGCTTTTTTTACATTTGTATGAAAGTAACTCATCTTTCCAGCAGTTCTTAGCCTGGTTTTGTGCCTGCACAGATCTAGTTGAAAAAAGTTAATATTACAAGTCTCTAACTTACAATAATGCTTTTGGTTTATTCAACAATGCAAAGTGAATCTTTTAACACCAAATTGTGATAAGCACTGTACTGACTTTTTGGTCAGCTCTAAAAAAACAAGATAAAATAGATGTTCTAAAGCTCCCAGCAGATATTCATAGTCTTGTAAGATGAGTAGGAAGACCTTTATCACTAGGTTTTTGTTAAATTAGGTCCTAAAAGCCCACATCTTCTGGAATTCATATTAATTGTGTATTCAAATGATGTAAACATTATAGGGTTTTTGAAACTTTAAAGTTCAGCACAAAATCAGTGTTACTTTTCTTAGAAAATGGAGGCATATTTGCAGTGCTGACTTAAGTTTTATGTATGAAATCAGAAATAACTACTGAATCTTAGCAGTGGAAGAATTAGGCTCTGGAATTTTTTTAATGTAATGATTTGCTTTAGCTCCCATACCTTAATTGCAAAAACTTTTAAATTTGTAGAATACAGTAACACTTACTAAAGAGCTGTTTGCAACTCTCAACAGATTACATTCCAGTTCATTGCAACATTTTCTACTTTGGTGCCTTTAGTAGATTGTTCATCTGTATTGCAAGAACGAGATGATCTTTCAGAGGTAAGAGTGCTTTGCAGTTATAAAAACAAAATTAGCCTAGTTTTCAGTTCAGTTTCTAGCAATGTAGTAATTTCTTTACAACTGTAACAGATATGATGTTGTCTCTTGTGCGTAAAACTGTGTTAAAGAAAAATGCAAAAAAAACCCAAAACCCAAAGATGTGGCTCACGTTTGCTTCTGGTCAGTGTTGTAGCAATGACATCAGTGTGCAGACTGGCCACGTGTTCTTAGCATTGCTTCTTAGTCATAGGTTGTCACAGAGATAATTTTTGAAATTCAAACACTAATATTTTTATGTCAAAAATTAGCTGCACAAGGCCCTGTGTAGTGTGATTTGACTCTGAGCTTGCCCTGCTTTGAGTAGGAGGTTGGACTACATGGTCTCCAGCAGTCCTTTGCCTTCTAAATTTTTCTGAGTCTAATAAAACAGCAGCTTTGTTGCCATTAAATTTTTGAAACTTCCTGTCACCATAAAACATTAAGGTAACAATAAAGAAAAAAATAAAGCAGATGATGTATATACATCAGTTCTAGTTCAAAACTAGTCTGTCTTAGAATGACTTAAGAGGTACCAACTGACTGGGAGACTCTGGAAGGAATTTGATCTCCTCTTGAAAACTTCCTATGTGTTTAAAAAAACCCAAACAAACAAACCCCCAAAACCCCCAGCTGTTTGTAGTTATTTTTGAAAAAACTAATGTTCTTTTTTACTTTTCAAGGCTGTTTTCCCCCTGTGGGAGATGATTTCAAAATTCTCACTCTTCTTTAAAGTGTTCCTGCAGTCATGCTTCTCTTTTCTGGTTAAGATTCTACTGTTTTCTCTTCAGGTGCTTATTAATCTCTTCCAGTCAAGAGATAGTATTGTCATTAGACAGTGAGCCCTCAGCTCCCTTCTCTCCTTTGCTGCCCCTTTGTAATTAGACAGTCAGCCCACCTGTTTGCTGCTTTGGAGTGCTGTTTGTATACATCTCTAATTCTAGATCACCTTGCGCTCCATTTCTCTGGCATTGTTCTGATATTTTATTCTTTTTCACATAGCAAAAAATACAGGAGAGGCTGGGAAATAGCTTTTGTTTCTACTCATCACTAGGTTTTTGGTTCTGCTTTTGGTACAGGAGTTGAGGCACAAATAGTGAAGCTGTATCTGGCATACTACAAATGAGGCAGCAGCAGCGTCCATGATGGTAGTTGCGACTCCTGTGTGAAATGTCTTGTCTGCTGCTAGAGGACTCGTAGCTCAGAGGACAGCTACTAGCTGCAGATGGCACAGCTTCTGTATGCTCAGCTACTGGAAGAAGGTTAATTTCATTGCCCCAGAGCTGCAACACTGAAAAACTAAAGAGCAGTTTGTATGCTGAATGTTTAATGTAAATATGTCAGCAAAGCCAAGTCTGTCACCACAGCTGGCACTCACTGACCCCCTTCTGGAAAGCTGTATCAGTAGTAAGAGCAAAGGTTGTATCCGTAGAGGCAGACCTGATTTCACCCTGAGAGGTTATTTGGCTAGAGATCAAGGCGAGGAAATCGGACAGGACAGTGTAAAGAAAATGTAATAATTGTTTCATGTAGTGTACTTGAGACTGTACAGACTTCAATGGGAAAATGTGCTGTAGTCTATATCACTTAAATTGGAAGTGTTTTTGAAGTAGTTAATATAGGAAACTTTATCTTATGTTTCCTTAAGAAAAGTCAATCTTTTGTGCTTCTCTTGCATCGGAAAACTGTAGGTGGAAAGAGAATTGTGCTCTGCAACTGCTGAATTTGAGGATTTTGTTCTGCAGTTTATGGATAGGTAAGTAAGCTATGGATAGCTGAAAGCTTGGAAAGAGCCTTATAAAACTTGCAAGGTCTGCTTACTAATTTTTCACTCATTGTATTTGTGTAGATGTTTTGGACTTATAGAGAGCAGCACACTAGAACAAACCAGAGAGGAGACTGAAACTGAGAAAATGACTCATCTAGAGAGTCTAGTGGAATTAGGTCTCTCTTCTACTTTCAGTACAATCCTAACTCAGTGTTCAAAGGATATCTTTAAGGTATGTAGAGCATCGGCTTTCCATGTCTTTGAGAGGCTTAATTTTCTGTTTTGAATGACTGGTATGTTCATATTCTTCCTTCTTTCACTGCCCTGTTATGAACTTTCACTTTTAACGAAGGAAGAGGATGGGGGCAAATTTTATGACTTCATGACAGTTTGTTTTATGGTTTTATATACATCAGTACAAAGCTCTCAGGTTCTTGGTGCTCTCTTGCCAACTGGTGATAAATGTTAGTAGAAATCATTTTAACAGCATATTTTATCACTTGATCATTTAGGCTGTGGTTTTGATGGCAATGTTAACTTACCGAATCCTCTGCTTTCCCTTTCTCTCCCTCTCCCTACCACTTCTTCATCTGGGCAAAAGAGCCATGTGGCTAATGGGATCGGGAAAATTACCTGGATTAAAATAAACTCTGAAGGACAGGGGTAGAGAATCCACGTTGTTACATGGACAGATTCTTTACTTGCGGGTTGGGTTAACACATTTTATTCTGTTTATGTTACATTATGTATATATCTGGAGGTGCTAAATTTTATACATTTTGAGCCATTACATTGGACATTTTGGTATGGTCTTGTCTGGAATCTTTTGGTTATTGTAAGTTTTAACTTAATTCTTTGTTGTCATTAAGTATATACTTTGTATTTTTCCTGGTGGTTCATTATTAAAGTCGTCATATGTAGTTCAGCTTGCCTTGCAAGTTACTGGATGGTAATAAGCTGCTTTAAAACACTTAAATGGTTGATAAATTAATTCCCTATTTATTCGTTAACTAAGGGGTGTCTTTGCTTTACTTCGTATGTGAAATAGCATAGTTTTCGGTTCAGTGGACTGTTGACTTACTCAGGGAAAACTGTTCTGTGTAGTTCCTCAGGAGCACCACAAGCTTTCATTAGTCAACAAGATTTATCTGACATTCTTTCTTCCCAAAGCCAACATCTGAAAAGTGTCTCCAGTCTCCAGCTGAAGGCAGTGTCCCACTGTGCCACCAGTTAAAGCATTCAGTGTGTTTAGTTTATAAACTCTTGGGAGGAGGAGGGGAACATAGACCTTCCTGTAACTGAATTATTTTGGTGATAGAGGATGCTGTAATGTAATGTAATGTATAATGTGTTACAATATGTTGCTGTAACAGAGTGGTGCAATAAGTAAGAAGAAAAAAAGTGAAAAATGTGCAAACAAATTATTTTGACAAACCATATGTCATTGTGATTTCAGTAGCTGCCTTTATTCTGGTCAGGGCAGTAGTTGTACAATTAGATGTAGGTGTTGCATAGATTGCAAGTCATGTGTAATGATCTCATTTAGGATTTTTTTCCTAAGCAGTTCCTATTAACATAAGATTTTAATCCTCATATTCTATAGCATTGTCAGCTTTTTAAACTGTGATGGCAGTTACATTGTAGTCAGCTTTAGGTATTCTACAGGTCAGCTTTCCCTGTCTCTCTCTCCTGATTTTTTTTTAATGTGAATCACAGTTGCAGTCTTCTGTTTTAAAAGAATACCATGTTATGTACAGGTGCTGCCTTCTGTGTAAATCAAACATTTTATGATACCTAGTTTTCTTTTTTTTAAAAAAGTAACCTCCATCTTTTTGTACTCATTTTTAGGTTGCCTTGGAGAAGGTTTTTAACTTTGCTGTTTCAAATATATTTGAGACTAGAGTTGCTGGTCGAATGGTTGCCGATATGTGCCGAGCTGCAGTAAAAGTGAGAGAAAATGCTCTGACTTCACTTGATCTTTAGTTTAAAAAAAAAAAAAAGCCAATACTACTACTTCTTTTTATACACAATTTTTAATTTTTCATGTAAATACAGGTGATTCTTAATATTATGTCCTCTTAAAATTGGATGGTCACATATATTGACACTTCAAGAGGTTAATTCACAAAGTATTTTTCTTGCGTTTATGTTAAATTTAGGTGTTGAGTGTTCAAAAATTATGTCAGGTTGACTGTAGAGATGAGATACAATCCCTCTCTCTTTTTCAATAATGTTTTATAGAAGAGTTTTTATCAATGTGTGTGCTCAGTTCCATAAGACGTCTTTTTGAAATTGGTTTATTTATGATGCTGTTTCCAGTGCCGCCCTGAGGAATCCTTGAAGCTATTTGTACCGCATTGCTGCAATGTTATAACTCACCTCACAGTCAGTAAGTTTGCAAGATTTCTAGTGTTACTCGCTTTGGTTTGGGTTGACTTTTGCTAAACATGAAAATAATATTTAAAACTTGTGTGTTTTCCACAACTTCATTTCAGTGATGGAAAATTAATTCTGTCCATTATTTCATCTAAAAAAACCCTGAACCAAACCAGCAACTGTTTATGTGTAATTTCAAGGCAGAAATCTATCAAGCTACAGGAGCATGCCTTTTTTAAAATGTGGTGATTTAAAATGTCTGCAGACACTTGCCAATTTCATGAGAAGTATTCAAGATGTTAAATTGGCTTAAGTAACTTCCAGCTGGAAGTGGATGCAGTATGATTGACAGGTTGCAATGGAAGGGTTAGGAATAAACTTCTGGGGTGCGGGCATCAGATTTATGATTTAGCTTGTTTGGAAGAATTGACTGCAGTATCATTACAGCAGTGCTTATCACTTGTTCCTCTAGATGATGATGTATTACATGATGAAGAACTAGATAAGGAGCTACTTTGGAATCTCCAGCTTTTGTCAGAGGTATTGCAAAGAATGTTCTTCGTATGTCATTTAATTCTGTTTAATGCCCCTGAAAGAAGAAGAAAACAAACTTCTGCTTTTAAAACAAAGGAAATGTTGTATGAATGACACTGCATAACTTTTTTTTCTCATCTAAATTTAAATGGGACATAAGTGGCTGCTGTTTGAAGAAAATTAACATACAGTGTGTATGTGGCATAAAATTAAAGCATTTAATACAATTACTGAGAGATAAGAGAAAGAAAAGGGGTCATTGCAGGGAAAAATATAAGATGCTTTTGGTAAAGATAAATCTTTTAAAATTAATATGAGTATTTCTAGAAAGTTTTGAATGGGGTTGAAAAGCAATGTATACCACAGTTTTAGTGTTTCTTAAACTTTTCCTGCAGTAGTAGTAATTCATGTGCACATTCAGTCTTCAGTTTGAATTCCATGTGACATACAGGATGGAACTTGGTACAGGATCGGTTGAGCAGTGTAATCCTTTCTTTAGTTCTCTAGAACAAAATCAGTTATGTTTACCTTTGAAATGTTTGTCTTTTCCTATTAGATCACTCGAGTGGATGGAAAGAAGTTGCTAGTGTACAGGGAGCAGCTTGGGAAGATACTGCAGCGAACCCTACATTTAACCTGTAAGCAGGGTTACATTCTGTCTTGTAACCTACTGCACCATCTTCTTCGTTCTGCTACACTTATCTACCCCACAGAGTACTGCAGTGTGCCAGGTGGCTTTGACAAGCCTCTTTCTGAATACTTTCCTATCAAGGCAAGGATTTTCATTTATTTAGGATTAGAGGATTTGACTTTCTTTTTTAAAAAAGAATCATACACTATATTATTTGGTTTTACTTGGAGATTTTTGAACATAGGTAGCAGCAGTGGAAAGCGTAATTGAAAGATGCTTTAGGCTTTGAAACAGACAGCAAATTGCAAGTTTAACTTAAAGCAGGGGTCCTCAAACTATGGCCTGCAGGTCGGATACAGCCCCTCAGGGTCCTCAATCTGGCCACCCGGTATTTACAGAACACCCCCCTCCCTGCCCCGCCAGGGGTTGGGGGGGGGGGACCCAACCAGCCACAGATGACGGCCTGCCAC
>JAVJGJ010000032.1:1513607-1550428 GCA_035590215.1 Microhierax caerulescens | reverse complement strand
CCCCCTGTTTAAAAAGCTTGAGGACCCCTGACTTAAAGTTACATTGATAATAAATAATGAATACTGACTGTTGTTTTGAGTAGTATTATAGCATGACATATTAGTTTCATGATGTGTGTTTTAGAATGAATGCATGACTACAATAAGATAATACAAAGCAAAGGTGCCTGCTCATGTTTCTTTATCTTGTAATATATGATGCACTTAATTGAGACCCAGGTATCATGAAATATGATGGTATAAACAGTTAAGTTCGGAGTTTAGCAGGAGAATTTTGTTCTTCACTTAAATATGCAGTCATAGGAAGCATTATTGCACTGGGACAAACTCAGTCTTTCATCTGCTTTTGTGGATGAGAGCTGCAGCCTTTCCTTGTTGTTTTTTATGTAAATATGGTTATCAAATATAACAAGTAATGGTGAGTGCGTGGAAATAAGAGTACATCAGTGCAAAACAACTGCAAGGAAGGAGATACGGTGTTTTGCAGGTAGGCAGAATGACAAAGATTCTGCACTGAGCTTGAGATAAAATGAAAGTGGAAGCGGCAATGTTAAAAATTACCGAAACTGTCAAAAGTAGTATGTTAGCCTGCTGTTAAGACTTTGAGGTCATTTTATCAGTATTACAGATGAACACTGCAGCAGTTTTCAGCTGGCCTATTTGAATATAAAGTTGCATTTTCTGAAAAGTGTTCTTTTATGTAACTTTACAATTGTAGATAATCCAATGCTTGTTACTAAAAGCTAGTACAGTTTGCTAAACTGATGGGAAGATCCAATTGGACGAGATACTAATTTAAAAACAAACAAAAAAAATCTTAATTAAATGCCCCAACACAAAAAGAGATTTATTTTTTTAAATTCCTTCTCTGAAATTGAAAAAAATCACAATTACTTTGCTATTTCATACCTCAATGACTACTTCAGAAAGTCTATATTATATCAACTCTTAATTGATATTAACAGCTTGAGTTTGTCACTTACATTTTCCTACGCTGTCCCAGTGTAAAACTGCTGTCATTTCACTTCCTCAAGTAATATTCATGGAGGACTAGCCTGCTTTTCCAAGAGATATTATAGCAGGCTACATTAAGTAAGTGTATTACTGTAGTTTTTTGTACTTTCTGTCAGTCAGATCAGTCCGGCATTATGGTGAAGTTTTGAAATATTAAATTATCATGTAAAATTGGACAAAGACAGGAAATGGAAAGCGAAGACTGAAAGGCCTGACTATTAATATACTCCTAAGCTTGGACTGAGTATGAATTAGTTATAAATGCTGACTGTTCTCTTCCAAGTACTCAACTGGTTAATTCTATAGTAAATCTGAGCTCTTTGTAAGTCAAAATATAAAAAGTTGTCTTATGTTATGAGATGACCTAGCATTATATGGAAAGTCCAACTTAAATTTTAGCTCTCCTTTATTACTTTCATTTTAAAAATAGAAAGTTTCCTGATTGTGGTTCAGGAGTGAAAGGAAGTACTATTAAATGGGCTAGCTGCTTTGTTCTGTATAAGAGTATCAAAAGTCTGAGTTGTACATAGTATTTCTGAATTTGTATACAACCAAAGGAGTAATAAAGTTGTATTTCAGTTAGACCAGTACAGTCCTCTTCCTTTTAGTCCTTTCAGGTATGTGTTATTTTACAGGTATATGTAGACGTTTTTGGGTTTGGGTTTTCTGTTTAGCTTTATTGTGTTCTTGGGGTTTTTTTCCCCTGGAATTGTCAGCCTAATTGCTTTACCGCAGTAGCTAGTTCGAGTTCATGTGTTTGGGGGTTTTTTAGTAATATGAAATGCTGGGGTTTTTTTTTAAAAAAAAAGTTGTCTTCATGTTTTGATTAATAATAAGTGTCTTTATTTACTATAGGACTGGGGTAAACCAGGTGACCTGTGGAACTTGGACATCCAATGGCATGTTCCTTCATCTGAGGAAATAAACTTTGCTTTTTATTTGCTGGATACTTTTCTTCAGCCTGAGCTCATCAGACTAGAGCAGTACGCAACTGGAAAACTAGAGATGTCCAGGTTAGTGATGATATGTAATATGGAGAAGGTGCGTTTATCCACTCATGCATAACATGTCTGTTTTATGCAGCTATTGCCAATCATACTGGCACTACAAAAATTAAAGAGTAAAATACTATGATGTTACACTCTGGTATTACTGCAAGATTTCCATGATTTTTAACCCTTAAGAGTGCGTGTAGCTTGAAGGTATATTTCATAAAATGGATGACATTATTTTGAACAGAAACGCTGTTTAAAATACAAATAAATGTTAAGATGCTTTATGTTGGTAAAAAGGTATTTCTGTGCCACATTATTTTTTAGTACATACCACGAATTATGTTTCCATTTAACTGTAGTCAGCAATAAAAAAACCTCTTTTTCTAGACTCCTTAACTTCTTATTTTAGCACAACCATTTTTGTTCCTGAGCTATGAAGTGGATTTGATTTGGCTTGGAAATCTGCCTCTCTTCATGGCCTTCCTATGAGTAAATGGAATCAGTACATAGTATGTCCTTGGAAAAAATGTCACAGTGTTGAAACTGAGGAGGTAATGCAGAGTTAGTGGCGTAACAAATTGGAATGGAGGCAGTGCTGTTGCCCAATCTTGTTAAACGCTGTTAGTGTGAAAACGTGGCTTCATAAGGATAGTTTCCTAAGCACAAGATAATCATGAGTGTACTATGTACTAAAGCATTTATAAGTATCAAATTGCTAAAGCTGTTTATAAGCATTTAATCTTGAACATTCTTACTCATGTTAAATCTTCACTTGCTTGAAGCTATATATACTTCAGTTGGTGTTCATAGCATGTGACGTTATACCTCGTGCTGTGAAGTGCAACCCTACCTGAGACAGGGCATGGTGTATCAGACTCCTAGATGTTTTTCTGTCTGACCAGGTTCCCACTTTTTCAATCTGAAAAAGACAATATATGCTTGACAAATCAATGCCGCAAAACTGCAATCAAAAAGTATACTTAGACTAAAAGAAGAAAGGATATGCTTCCTATTTAAGTCTTTCATTTCTTTGTGTATTTCTTTTGTTTGTTGTTTTTTCTTTTGACACCTTGTATGTAAAGCTGTTAATTTGTAACGAAATTGGACTTCTATTTGGTCAAGCCTTCACTGTGCTACCTAAGAGAAATAAATGGTGGTGATTTGGGAGAATACAGCCAAGTGCATGAATTGCAAATTAAATTGGAAGGCAAGATAGCAAAGCTGCCAGAGTAGAGAATACTATCAGTTGCTGAGGGAGTCACAGGTGTGAATAAATGGATACTAGATGAGCTTGCACTTCCATTGAATTGCAGTATTCCTGGAGTTTAAATTCTTGTTAGTTTTTTCCCAAGTATTCCACTGAGTAATAATTCAAAATCCAACTTTCAAATATATATATTTAAGAGATTCAGAGTAAGATTTTCTATCACAATAGATAAAATGAAAAATTCTAACGGCCCTTGTTGAATACACATATTTAGAGAATTGATAAGTAATGCATGAGTACTAAGAGGTATTAAGTAATGTCTTAAGAGGGTTGAGAGGAGTTATTTTACAAATCAGAGCTGCTTACCACAAAGATGAGAACAAAGGGCATAATTTGTAACTGTATAATGAAGCCTACTACTTTAGGTGAGATAGCTTTAAAAAAGATTCCTTAATTCCCTGAAGTAATATGGAAAAAAATTGTTTGCATTGTTGCATTATAATTTATCTTCAGACTGTAGAGTAGTCACTCATAAAGAAAGTATTCCCTCATGCTATTCCTGGTGGGAAGGACTTTTCTTGGCCTTGGGATGAGTAGTTATTTTATTAGTTTTATCTGGAATTTAGATAAAATTCTCTAAAACAATTTTTGGGGGTAAAGCTGATGTTTTGAGATGAGTTTATCTCATTGCACTGAAGTTACCTTAACAGTTTCAGATTATAAAAATCTCCCAAGTTTTTCAGGAAACTAAGTTGAGTGTCAAAGTTCTGTAATAAAATTAGGTTGGATCAGAGCAGCACAGCTTGATTTCTGTAGTGCTCCCCCTTGTGTTTAGAACTGATAACAGCTAAAGAAAAAGGCTTCTGTAAAACTTAAAAGGTACGCTTTATCATTTGTATATTTTCAAGCATTTAATGGATAAGTAATCAAGTTTTCTTCTTTGTTTAAGAGATGATGTGCAGCAATGTCTTGCTATAGTGCATAACTGCTTGATTGGTTCTGGAAACGTTCTGCCTCCTCTAAAAGGAGAAAGGGTGGCTCATCTGTAAGTAAAATTTATTTTTATATCACAGATGTTCTTGGCATTTTTATTATTTCATACTGGGGTTTAGTGCTTTCTTATTACTGTTACCACACAACTGCTTCTAGTGGCTATTTTTATGGAACTCTTACACTAGTATAAAGATACAGAAATTTGAAATAGTGACTTACAGAAACACATGAGTACTTAAAATGTGAAAGAATATTAAGCACTTTTTTCATGCAAGATTGAAAATGTAAGTGAAAAGGTAAGTGCTGCATTGCTGATGCTGCTTTATGTAAAGGAAATGGAGGCTAGGCGTTTACTCAAGTGTTTCTCTGAAAGAAGCATTGAAACCATAGTGCACTACCATCTTTCTAATTCTCATGTCATCCTGAATGGGTAAAGTCATGAACATTCTGAACTTCACTTCTTGCCAGCTGTCTTCTCATAGCAACATAGGAAATAAATCCTATTTGATTACTCAGACCCTGGTGAATAATGTTGCAACAGAACCTGGCTGCTGGTGCCAGCATACAATGGAACTCTATAAAAAATGCTTGAGTAAACTTCCATTTTGGAAGTAATAGGAACTTTCTGTTGCATTACAGTAGTTCAGCTTTAAACAGACTTTTTTTTAATAGATGGGATTGCTGTTTAGCTTTGTCGTCTTTGAGAAAATATGTTGAAATAGTAGTGTTAGAGGCAATTACGAGTTTGATCTCAGTATTCCTGTTGTTACGTATCATGTTTAAAATATGGAGGGCTTCAATTAAGCTTATGGCCAATCTGTATTTGGTGACTGAAGTCGTTTCTGAGATTTATCTTTTTTTTGCCCAAGCACCAGCTATTAGAAATGCAAAGGAGCACTGGTACAGTCTCAAACACATTACTTCAGGTGCCTAGCTTCTGTGACCTTCTTGTACAGTGGGAGAGGCTTCTCTTGAGTGTACATTAGAACATTTGTTAAGCTGGAGAGCTTTGTAGAGGCCATCGTTTGCTGTTGACTATGTAAGAAATTCAGGGAAGTAATCTAGTTAAAAGAGGCAATGCAGGGCATTTGGGCTGATGATGACTATCTTCTAAAATAAGGACTTGAACACCTCTCAGGAGGCATTGACTGTTCCTCTAACAGCAGCGTGCTGCTGGGTTGTGTTGCTAATGTGCTTCTGCGTTTTCCTGGCGCTTCTTGATTCAGTCTGAATCCTGCCCCGGCATCTGTTAAGCAGCGACTACTAGACACTTGCAATTCATATGGCTCATGGGTTCAAGGAGAGAATTTCTGGTGTTGATCTTTCAAAGGAGAAGGATTTTTTTGTCCTTGGATGCCTTGACCTTCAAAATACAAGGCTACCTTGGCCCAAAACTGTGTTAACACCACCAAAAAATAAAAAAAAAAAATCTGTTCTAACTGTAGTAATCTATTAATCAAGGAAGAAACACCTGTGTAAGAGTAAGCAGTTTTGTATCCTTGTCTAGGCTGTCTGATTGTCAATAACTGAAGCTTCGTTTAATAGAGGAAAGGATCTCACCACCTGTGAAGGAGAGGGAATTGCAGCTGCTGTTAGAATGTGTGAATGTAAACTGTTTCTGGGTTTGGTCTTGTTTTACAATCATCTCTTTATATTGAATCGTCTCTTTATTTTATTGGGCAAGGCCTATAAATTCTTAATGTACAAATTAGGATGTTGGCCTATATTTAACTTCGGAATTACTTGTATACTTTATTGAAGATTTGCTTCATTCAGTTATCTGTGCTGCCTTATTCAGTATAGACAATTTACATGGGAACATGCTGAAATCAATTTGTTACTAAAGAAAAGAAAATCAGACTTTTCTCATATAGTCTGAATTTTGGAACTCAATAGTTCTTTCTGCTAAATGTCTGCAGAACTTCAGAATTCACCATTATGTGGTTTTGGACAGACTACGCGTGTTAATGAAACATTTTTCTGCCCGCTCTGAGCAGGTCTTGCATGCAAACATTATGTTTACATTAAGGCTTTTTAAAAACATAGTTAAGGCAATTCATCTTTTCAATCACTTTACACAGGACTCTGGAATTTGCCTACTGAAGTCGAATGATTTTTGTTTAAGTGAACTTTAGTTCTTACTCTTTGTGTGATTTGAATTATCACAAGTGGAACGTGGATTTTTAATGGAGACAATCTGAGGGAGGCAGAGTGCATTTGTGCGCAGTGGATGATACTTTGGCCTAGTAAGATGGACTAAATCCTTAAGGAGATCCTGTTGCACTTCATATGAAATAAATGTTAGATCCCTGTCAGTTTATTCAACTTACTTTGCAAAAAGAGTTAAAATGTCAATATCAAGTTATCATTTTGAGAGATGGTGCTGAGTTTATCCGTCCAGGACAGGTGATGTTAATTCTAGTGATACTTCTTATGAAATGTGTATTTTGTTTTAATGGGTGTGTTAGCAAGGGTCACAGAAGGGAATTGTACCAAGAAGGAAGATGTCTCTCTGTGCTGCCTTACTCCCTCCTCTTCCTTCCCCAAGAAATAACTGGAATATTTGTAATAAGTAATGTAATCTTTCTTTTGATTTAAAAACCAGTATGAAACAGCTTCCTGTGAATGCTGTTTTCTGTCCCATATGTCCATAAAATTATATCCAGTTTCAATGTAGGAGGTGTCTTTTGATGAACTTGCTATTAAAACAGGAAAAAGTTTGATTTTAATTGTTAGTGTATTGTGAGTTTCTGGGGGTTACATTGTAAGATCACAGTTTACATTCCCAAGCCTGTTCCCATTGCACATGACGAATTCTGATTTTAAACAGAAGGACTTTTATTGAAAGTAACTAAGCCAGCTACCTAGAACACTTTTACTTTTTAAGTCCCGTGTATTCATGGTTAGTACTTATCATTAGCGGTGATGATATTCACTGTTGTAAAGTAGCAGTATAGGAATATTTTTGAATGCATGTATTTGATAAATGACTTGGTATATTTTAATTTTAAAAAAATCTGTATGTATGCTTTAAAACAAACTGGCAAATGATATTTCTTGTCAGATACCTCCTACACCACTTAACTCCAGTGAACCATAGCTGATCACATGCCATGGTAATACAGCTTTGTGCTGACTGTAAAGTAGAGCTGAGTAGGTGTAGCTGCTACATTTTCCTCAATCTTGATGGTTAAGGATACCTGAAGATTCTTGCCAAGACAGACAAATTATATTTGTTCCTTCATAATCCTTGAGCGTGCTCACTGAATGAAAGTCACATAGATGGGGGAGAGCTTGGAGCTATGTGATTTGAACCCTGGCAAAAGAAATATGTGGGTAGAACAAACTTTAAAACTTTGTGTGTAGCAGGATAATGAACTAGATAAGATGACTCAGTTAGTACTGTGAACTTGATCTGCACGCAGGCTGCTCCTTCTGCTGTTTTTTTTCCCTGAACATACAGGGTTTATTTTTGTGTATGATAACTGAAATCTACCTGTATATTTGCAGACATTGTTTTGGGGGTCTGTTTGCAATCTTTCTTGGGTGACAAGCAGGGGAAGGCAGTGGCAGGAATAAAGGAGGAAGGCTGCTTTCTTTGTTAAGAGCAGGCTGTAATAGCACAAGACCACTGTACCTGATTTGATCGTTAATTTAAGTGACTCATAACAGTAGCTAGCGTGGAGCAAGATGACTTGACTGAGGGAGTAAGTAGCGGGGGGGATTGCTTTAGTGTATGAAACATAGTTATGAAAACTATGTATTGACTGTATGTCATAGATGTGACAAGCTGGCCAAATGTTTATTTCTTTATTGGTTGTCATAACTGACCTGTTGCATAAAATCCCGATGCATTAGATGCAAGGTTTGGGGGTTTTTGGATGGATGAATTTTAAATCACAGTGTTTCACAAATGTGGTAGTATTCTGGAAGGATGAGAATATAACTAAAGTTAAGAGCACTGTTTTGGCAGAAGAAAATGAGTGAATCTGTATTAAAGTTTTTAACCTTTCAGATTTAAAATAAAATGCAGAGATGAATGCTTGAGACTGATTTCCGCTAACATAGTAACTGTTTACTGCTTGGTGATTTGTTGTAGCTGTAATGCTTTTGGAGTTCTACAGCAGGAAAATAGAGCTGTTGCAAATATAAGGCCTTTCCACTAGCATGGAGACTACTTACTACATTTTAATGTAGTAGTAATTTCAACCCTGGATTCTGTTTTGTTTGATTATAGATGATGGTGTGTTACAATTCATCGACATCATTTTATGAAAATAATGTTTAAAAGTCTGTTGTGTTGTTCACATACAGAAACTTTTCATCTTGAAAAGTTTTGTGGGAAGCCACTTGGTCCATTTATATGGACTTTTACAGTTTTGGGGGTTTTTTTGTTGCTCAGTGTCAAATGCCTCAGAGTACCCAATAGTTTCAAAATGTCTGTCTTCCTTTCTCCTTGTTAGGAGTAGTCTGGTTTGTCTCTCTGCAGTTTGTGTTTCTTTTATTTATTAGCTACTGAAAATAAATTTGTTTCTTGAACAGTTAATGAACAAAGTTTTTCCTGATGGTTTCTTTTTTTTTATTTATTGTTTGATAAAGCTGAAACTGAATAAAATACCCCAGGATTGGTCTGGTATGGTCTCAGAATCAAGTCATGCCCTTACTTTTATGGCTTAATAAATACTGGTTAGAGTGAAGGTTTTAGAACTTGTGTTTGTCTACGAGTGTGTAAATTGGCATGAGCTGCCTTGAATCTCCTGTCAGTCGTTAATGTTTTTGTGTTGATTCATTAGTTTCTCTTATTCTTTTTTTTTATCTTTTGATGACTGGTAGCATCTGAACTGAAAAGTGATAAATTTTGTACAGAAAACACATTGTTAAATTGACCAACACTTGACTTGGGTACGGTCAGTATACCCAGAAGCGTACACTTTGTGTGTGTACACGCACACACTCAGTATACCTGTCAGCATAACTGTTGTGAAGTGCTTGAGGAGGGATTTCCTTGTTTAGTGGACTTGAGCATAAATGGTTTAGGTTTTATAATGCTCCAGCTTTTTCAGAGACCAAGCAGTATTATGTGTTGTTTTGTGATTTTTATTTTTTTTCTTCCCAATTTAGGGAGCAAAATTGCCATGCGTGTTTTATGTGAATGACATAACATATCCTTCTGAAAATCCCGTCATAGTTCATGCTATTTGAAGGGCTTAGTGTTACTGTGAGTGCCATACACAAGCAGAGGGTTAGGGAGGAGATAGACAAATTACTAAAAAAGACATTTGTGCACTATCCATGCACAAATAAACTGCATAATTGAAACTTGTCAGAATTAAAAATAATAGTTACATTTCAGTAGAAAATAGACCTTTAATAAATGTCACTTGGTATTGATGTTTTATTTATTAGCCTGTAAGTAGCAAGGAGTTTAAACTTTATCTTTTTTGGAGGATGAATGAACTCTCTTCTGAAGTGCCATGCATAACAAATTAATAGAAAATTATTTCATGACTTAATAGTGTGTCTTTATATTTTTCCACATAGTGCTTTATTTTTAGTAGAGATCCCATTGATTTCAGGTGTGTTCTGTGAATTACTTTTTTAATGTAAAATGGATTACAAGTTATAAGGGGAAAGGAAAAAAGGAGTTGAGGCTGCCAGAGGCTGTGAGGAGCAATCTTTTGTGACAGTGGTAGTTTTTTGTGGCTGAATTAAGGTGTTCAGAGCTGTGGTGAATTATGCTGACATAACTGGAGAAAAACAAATGCACAGTTTTTTCTGCACCTGCAGAAACACAGTGTAGTGGTTGCACAGCCGCACGAGATGTGTGCAGGTATAAGTAATGCTGCTGTGCACACAGTCTTCCCTTTTTCTTAAGGGGCCACTGTAACTGTTAAGTGATATCGACGTCCTTTTGTTATGATGGTTCTAATGGTGTGCAAATAAAGATTATTTCAAATGCAGACAGTACAAAGCTCTCTGAGGTTGAGAAATCTTTCACTGATGTTGTTGAGTTCCCCTTCACTTTGCTTCCCTTCCTTGCAGTCTACTTACTAATGAGGTAACACTAAGCAGCTGGCTAGCAAAACAGAACCAGGGTTACTCAGAACATCCATTTTTGTTTCTCTCTCAAATACAGCTTGGTTGGTTAGGATGCAGTATTGCTCTACTCTTGCTACAGATGTTGGTAGGAGCTTTCTTAATGTCCTTTCACTGAAGGTGTTCAGGCTACAGGTCAGGGATAAGATGACTTCTTTTAAATGTGTAAGGATGTGATATTGTATGCTGAGGGGCAGGGCTAGCTAACCTCTCTTGGCATCTCCAGGAAACTTCCCAGCTCTGCTGGGGGAGCTGCACACAGAAAAGGAAACAGTTACTCCTCCACGGTGAGTAACCCTGTTTTCTCCTTGTTCACCTTCGACTGTTGTCTCTTATCTCTTATGTCAAAATAGGTTGATGCAGCCCTTGATCTAGTCCTTAACATGGCATGGAGTGTATTTTTGCAATTAGAAAAATGTCCTCTGTGTTTGGTTCAGTGGGGTGATGCTGGAAGTTATTTGTTTCTGAAAAGCTGTGTCTGATTGCTGAGCTGCACTTACACTGAGGAATACGTACACAAAGACTTGAATAAAAGTGCTCTGTAAAATGTCTGGAAGTTGAAGAACACAGAGCATAATTTTATCTTGAATAAAGGTGCTTTAGTTTTTGTACTGTGGCAAATAAGGGAACAAATTCTTCAGAGATCTGTTTCACTGGAATTTCTATTCCAGCTATAATTTTGGATGCTCTTTGTTCACAAGTTTTCTTGGCAATTTCTATTAAAAACTGTTGATACAAAATTAAACACAGTATTATTTATACATTGAATGAAGCATTGTCATGAGAGTCTTGCTGTCAGTATTGATTGAAGTTCAGAAGAATGTTTTATGCCTCTTCCTTTAGTGTGTCTGAAGTAAAATACTTGGCTTTCTCTGGTTCAGTGGCTGACATAATGCTGAATGTTACTAGCATGGATCTTAGTCTGTGGGCCAGATATAAAACGTCATTGCATTTTGAATATTTCAATTCTACTAGTAGCCTGGTTGAAATAAATGGTTCTGCCTGTGGGGTAGTGTCATGGTGAATGTAAGGACTATACCAGACTAGGTTTTGATTACTGAATGTTATGTGTTGAGTTGTTACTCTTGGTTTGCTCAGAAACCTGGAGTGTTGAGAGATGTCGGAGCATTGTTTTTCCTTTGTTTTAGAGAATTGGTTCAGAACTTTAGCTGGCAAAGAACTGTTGAATGCATTTTTCTGGGAGTGGGAAGGGAGTGTGAAGATTTGTAATCTTTCTGTAGAATTTCTGAGAGAAGACTGGGAAATTGCACTTCAGTTTTCCTTGTCTCACAGGTAGGAAAGCCACAAACTAAGTTTGTGTATTTATATCAGGGAAGGTGTTAAAGGGTAAATATACATAAAGATACTGTAGAAAAAAATTACTGCTATGAGCTCATTTACCTATCAACATATTGAGCATGCTGTAAAAAAAATAAAAAAAATGTAGCAGCCTGGGATTGTTGGATATATCTGTTACTTTTTTTTTTTTTTTTTTTTTTTTTAAAGTAGTAATACTATTTGGGGTTGTGAGGGTCACAATTTTTGCCAGATGTTAACTGCAGGAACATCCCCTCTCTGTGTCTTCCCAACTGAAAAGATCTGATCTTGGAGAAATACTCCTGGAGAAATACACAGCAAACACTTTTGAAGTCAGTCATGTAGATGGTTCTCAAAGAGCAAGTGTGTGAGACCATAAAAGCTTCATTTATTTATTCAGAACCGAAGTACTGGACTGATGTGGGATATTTTGGAAGTGCTATTAGCGACCAAGTTGTACTTTAAGCACCTATGCCAGTGCTGAGTTGGGGTTTCTTTTGTTGGTTCGTTGGTTGTTTTTTTTGGTTGGGGTTTTTTTGTTTGTTTGGTTGGTTGTTTTTGTTTTTTGGGGGGGCGGGAAGGCGTGGAATGGGAAGACTTTAGGAATGGCAAGACTTTAGGAATGGCTTATTTTCAAATTAACCTGGTGCTACCAGGAATGCAATGGGGAAAATGAAATTAGGTCTTCGCTTCTTCATGTCTAAATCAATTAGGAAAAAAACATTTCTGTTTGAGTTTTGTTGGTGCAGATATGACTGTTAAAAGGGTTGTGAAGTCAGTTTACTTAGTTCTTCATTGCAAGTTTTTTTCCTTTCATCTAGTCAGCAGAGTAATTGTAGCACTCATGTTCTACTATGTTCACTTTCACAGGACAAACGTGACCCTTATTTCTGGTTCTCACAGATAGAAGTTTGCCGTTAACTGAAATCTGAAAGTTTATTTTAGTATCTCATAGCGCAGGCTCAGATACAGAATCTGTAGCATTTTCTGATGTGGTGTTTAGCATTTGTAACAGGAGTAGATGTGCGTTGCTTCACTTAGCTTTGTTCTGATTATACTGTCAATGCAATTTTATGTGGAGATTATTTTTATAGGGATTACTTGCTGATACTATTTGTTTAATATAATACACTGGTGTATTTTGTCCTTGAAAGCTTGAACTTGTGTACCTTAATGTTGTAGGGGGTGAGATTGTAGGTTTAAAAAAAAAAAAAAACCCAACAAAAAAAAACCCCAAGCAAACAAAACCCCCACAAACACAAAAAAAACCCAGACGAAACCCCCCAAGTGCATGTAGGGTATGTTCTTGCATCTTTTAAATTATTTGGTATCTGATATCTGAGTCTGGTTTGGGGTTTTTTTCCATGATTATGTAAGAGCAAATCCAAAAGTATTAGTAATTCACTTTAAAAATAAATATTTTGGATAGGTAAGTTTAACCCAAATCCTGGAAGAAGCGTGGCTTTATTTTTTTATAAGGTTATTAATAGTGAACTCCATATAGAAATAAGTAGGACTTCTGTGATTAATAGGTATGTTAATTTATAAAGGAAGGACCAAAGTCGGAAAAGCTTCATCAGCTTGTCAGGAAGGGTTTCTGCCTCAGCAGTCCTTCCTAGACCAAGACAACTAGGATCCGGCTTGTTTTAATCAGTATGTTCACAGGTTTGACTATGAGGCCAAATCTCTGGCAATTTAACAGAACTGGTGAGGTTCCTTTAAATGAGAAATTGAGTTACTGGGTTCAAGGTGGTGTCGTTATGGTGTACTTGTCTTGGAGAGACAGTGTGACCTGCAGGGATGGTTGATTTATCAATGTTGGAACTGAGGTACACTTAGCAAATCCAAACACCTTTGGTGCTACTGGCATGAAATGTAACTTGTTAAAATGAATTAAATGTCAATGAAATTCACACGGTCAATGATTTACATAATGTGTAGTAATATTTGGTTTGTTTTCATTCAGGGTCCCAAGTTTGGTGTCCTTGGAGGAGACAAAACTGTACACTGGTGTTGAATATGGTAAGTAGATCTTAATTCTGTTCAGACAGCTTGTAAGTGGTGTTTTCTTTTTTTTTTTTTTTTTTTTTTTCCTGCTGTAAAAACAGTAGGTTCTTTGTGAGACCATAGGTTTGATATTTTTGGCCAACACAGTTCTTGTGTACACAGTTTCGTCTTCAGTGATGATATTCAAGATACAAATCTGCTGCAGTAATATGGCTGAGAATGGGAGCTCATGTCCAACCCCAGGGTCAGAAGGGTTGGGCCCTTGCATTTCCACACAGATGAGGTGCAATAAGCAACACCCATTGCCCAAGGACTCCACTTGAGAGACAGAAGGAATCAAGGCATAACCTGCTTAAGTCTGTGACAGCTCCGTTGAGAGAAACCTGAATTTTTTTGGCTTTGTCTGGATTCTTCACCGTCTTCCAAGAGAAGATGTGCTATTTAAATAAGGAACTGAGGCATGTGGTAATTGCCTATCAGACTATTAAATGGTTTTGGGTGCTTTTTTTCTTTTGAAATCTGGGGGGTTTAATTTTTGAAATTTTGAAAATTTGAAATTTTTCTTTTGAAATTCTTTTGAAATGCTACTTCTGAAATCTGGTCCATTAGTTTGCAAGCAGTAAGTTTGTAGCCATATAACATGTAATAGAGAATGGGCATTTATTTAGCGGTCTTTTGCAGCAATTAAAATTTTTCTGGTTTAAAACTTTCCAAGGAGAGTGCTTGTGTCGTTCATCCTTCCTTCTTATGCTTTTTTTGTTTAGATTGGGGATGTCTGTTCCCCTTCATGTACTGAAGGGGAGTAAGTCCCCTGGCTCTTACTGGCTTCATCACCTGATAATATAAACTCTCTATTCTATTGCCTTTCTTTTTTACCCTGCTTAATGTGTTACTCTGTTTTCGTATGTTAAATAATCTGCATTAGTCTGTGGTTACCCAATTGTCAAGGCAAGCAAATAAGGTTATGTACCTATAAAAAATGTACTGTTGACTTGATAAACAGAGGGCGCCCCTATGAAAGTGGTGTCCTTAGATAATAATAAGATAGTTATTTTATAATAGCCCATACTGCTATTTCTGCGTACTCTGCTCTGGCTTTCCACTGGTTTCCTTATCTGTAAATTGCTTTTTATGCTATTGTATGATGAAGAGAAAATGCTTCATTTTTTTTGTAGATTTGTCAAGGGAGAATTACCGAGAAACAATTGCAAGGGTTACGAGGAAATTGCTGCGTAAGTTTAACTACTTCTCTATCTAAAAAGTACTGTGTTGTGCTTTTAAGTATAATTTCATAGATGGGAAACTTGGTTTGTTTACTTTGTATGTAATTCTTAGGTGTAAAGCTTTGTAGAAATAAAATTCTTGGTAATTTTGAAAGCTGTCTTCCTGTCTGATAAGAAGTTTACTTTTCTTCCAATTGCAGGCTATATACTTGATAATTCAGAAGATGATACCAAATCTTTATTTCTAATAATAAAGGTATGCTTACAATTTGTAATACCTAAGACAAGATTACTTGTTTTGCAAAATGATCATTCTTTGTCATCTTTTTCTTTCTACAGATTATTAGTGATGTTTTACAGTTCCAAGGGTCTCACAAGCATGAGTTTGATTCACGATGGAAAAGCTTTAACCTTGTGAAAAAATCAATGGAGAACAGGGTCAGTGATTTTTCTTTCTAAAGCTTAGGTGAGGGATGGGAATAGTTCCTAGTTTTCTGGAAGACTTTCTTCATACTTCTGTTACTGTCCTAATTGGTTTTCCTAATTTTGAAATCTAATTCCTTGATAAGAATATTGTTTTGCAGTGCTTTTGTACCTTTATTTGGAAATCTTATGAGTAAGTATCTTAGCATTTCTGAATTGTAGTAATCCTCAGTTTTCATATATCCTAGGACCAAAGTCTGAGATTTTGGCATGGTGCTCCATTCTGGTCCTTGTTAACAGAGAAATTTCTGTGGTCAGCTTCCTTTTGCTTACAGAGTAATAGGCATAAAAAACTTAGGCAGGGAAAAAATATCAAGGTTGTCTGCCAAGCAGAATTTCTGCATTAAATTTTCCTGTTTGTAGAAGAAAAAGAGTCCGTGGGGAATTCAGTCAGTATAGGTTGCTAATATGAATACTGAAACCTAAACCCAATTATGTATTTGTTTACAGCTTCAAGGAAAGAAGCAGCATATCAGAGCTTTGCTGATAGACAGAGTTATGTTGCAGCATGAGGTAATACTTTCACTTGAATCTTCATTAACTGCTTTACTTGAAAAGCTGATTTGTTACGTTGTTATTTAGCAAAAGGTGTGCAATAATAATTGTGCACTAGTGTTTCTCCTACATGTACAAAATGCAAACCCAATCTGTCCTTTATTTGTTTTCTATGCAATTTAGTTGAGAACGCTAACGATGGAAGGCTGTGAATATAAAACTTCCCACCAGGAGATGATCAGAGATCTTTTATGTTTGTCCACAAGTTCATATGGTCAGGTAAGGAACTGCTTTTAAACTGGAATACATGGAATTTTTTGTTGATTTCTCTTTCAGTTATGTTTTCAGGATCTTTCCTTTTCAATTTATTTCCACGGCAACATGAAATATTTACTTATTTCATTTGCATTAGTTGCCAATTTTGCCAGTTTTTACTTTAAGCCCCTTTGTCAAATAACTGCGTGGAGAGGCTGCCAACTTAGGTTACAAATTGTAAACTTTTTGAGGGAATTAACTCTAGGCTTATGAAAACAATAAATCAATTAAAAAAAAGAAAAGAAAATATACAAGGTTGAGATTTTTAGATGTGATTATGTGATTCGTGATGCTATTTGGAATGTTAAGTCTACTTTTAGGAGGTAGCTATGATGGCCTCCTGGTTCTTAAAGATACACAAACCAGTTGAATTCTGAACTTGTTCACATGGTGGGAGCTCTGTGTGTGTATAGAAATTGTGATCCATCCACAATGTCTACAGGCTCTTTAGAGTTCTGCTAACTGCATCTGTTACTCTAGCTGTTGGCTTTTCAAATTATCTTAAAAACACCTTGACTGGTTTTGGCAACATAATTTTCTTTAACTTTGTAGCTGTTCTCAAGTAAACTCTAGAAACAAAAAGTAGGTTTTTAATAAACAACTGTGAGCAAGGGTGAGGGGAAGCATGCTGTTTACAACCTTCTAGAAGTAATTTTGTTTCTGTGCACAAACACATAATGTAAAATCTGTGCATAAGTAACCAAAATAGGTAAGGATGTTGGTTTTGTATAGCATGTATTTGGTTCAGAAGACTTTCTAGTAATCTATCTTTTCCCACAGGTCAGAAGTAAAGCTCAGCAAGCGTTCTTCACAGCTCTGGGAACATACAATTTTTGTTGCAGAGATATCATTCCCTTGGTTTTGGAGTTCTTGCGTCCTGACCGGCAAGATGTCACTCAAAAGCAATTTAAAGTACTCTCTCATTAACTTTTTTTCATGTGTCTTTTTGAAAGAGTTTTTATAGGAGAAGTTTTAATGGTGAAAGTGGAATTTACTTGTTTATCGGTGGTGACTGGTATTTTCATGGCATATAGCTTATGCATGACTAATGTAATGAATTACTTGGATTAGATCAGTTGTCAAGAGAAATATTCTGTTTATATATGTTCTTCATTTAATTGTGTGTTCAGATATTACAAAAATGTGTGTTAACACCTATTTTTAAACTACGAAATGGAAATTGAGACGTTATACTCCAAGGTGGTAAAATTCATTAAGTAGTTCCGTCAGCTGTACCAATACAAGAAAATAGCATGAACTGGACAAAAGGTTGATCACCAAAAAAAGTTACACTAAATCACTTGGGTTTTGTTAGAAAGTGGTGGGTACTTGCCAGTGCTGTCAGGCTTGGAAACGGTGCTGACGCAGTGATGCCAGCATGCAGGCAGTCCATCCGGGTGTTTGAAAGCATTATGCTCCACTCCTCCTC
This sequence comes from Microhierax caerulescens, assembly GCA_035590215.1. Lineage (NCBI taxonomy): Eukaryota > Metazoa > Chordata > Aves > Falconiformes > Falconidae > Microhierax > Microhierax caerulescens. The sequence goes on along the minus strand of JAVJGJ010000032.1, from coordinate 1,532,854 downwards.
TGCACCCCTCAGCCCTCCTGGCCACAGTGGCAAGCTGGACTCTTGTCCTACAGTCAGAACTATGGCTGCTTATCCTGCTCCAGCTGCCTGATAGGTACTGTCAGACAGCATGTGATTACATTGTTTGCATGTCTTATTATCTCTTTTTCTTGATGATTATTTTTTTTCTGCCATCCTTGTACCTCCCTTTCTCCATTCTTATCTCTTTCCAGTTAAGTAACCCATGCCTACTTACTTTTTCCTGATTGGTTCCAGTTTTGCTACACTTAACAGCATTTGCTACCCTACCTGAATTTGGCGTTTCTGATACTGCCACCAGGTCATCTTAGCCTATATGATAATTCTGATGTGGTAGCCTAGGCGCTGTGGTTCTTGTAGAACTTGGCTCTCCAAAAGATCCCCAAGACTTCCTTCCAATTGCTTGTGAAATTTGGCCATTTCTCATGTAGCTCCCACTTAATCACCTGTGAAATCCAGCCACCCTTTGTTTCTCTGTGTGTAACTCCTGTCAGCTTATTACACAATCACCTGTCATGTTCACCATTTTGTTGTCATGTCCACTAGTTATCCAGATCCTGGTCAGTCAGCATCATTTCAGGTGCCTAGTTAACAGCATATTTGCCTGGAGCCCAAATGTGAGTAAGTTCACAAAAAGGCCAGGTGTGGTACTTGATCATTGAACAATCTCCTCTATAATGTAAATCAGAAATCAGTCTGCCATTCTGTGGATAAATTAATTGGCAAGGCTTCCAATCTCATTAAAACAGTTCTTTAGTGTGAAGAGGATTCTGTGAAAAATCTTCAGTATTTTGACAGTGAGGCTGTGTAGCTGAATGTTTATGGTACATTTTAACGATTTGGTAATGTGGAGATTAATTTTTATTCTGTGTGGGTGTGTGCTTATGTAGATAGATATCACTTATATATGAGCAATGCTTTGACTTTCTAAAATTATGTCTTTGATTCTACAGGGTGCCTTATATTGTCTTCTTGGAAATCACAGTGGAGTATGTTTGGCAAATCTTCATGATTGGGACTGTATTGCACAGACATGGCCAGCAATTGTTTCTTCTGGGCTTAGCAAAGCTATGTCCTTGGAAAAACCATCCATAGTTAGACTCTTTGATGACCTGGCAGAAAAAATCCATAGGCAGTACGAAACAATTGGATTGGATTTTGCAGTAAGTGACAGATTGCTGGGTGTTAATGTCTTGGATTCTGAGAACATCTGATTGAGAACTTAAGTACTTGGGACTCACATATATTATTTGAATTAAGTGTTCTGATGTTGGTCGCATTCTGATTTCTGTTAGAAGAAAGTGGACATGTATTTTTGAGACTGAAGTTATAGTTTGTTGTAATACTATTGGAATTTATAACTTGTTAACCTCTAAGGAAGCCTGTTAGAGAAGGGAAGTTTAAGTTGCCTTTCAGTGTTACTTAGTATGGGTGAAGCTGTTCAGATGTGAAGATGTGTGTTGACAGGACAGTATCATCAAATTAACATTGTCAGTATTAGTAGTGTTATCCCACTGTGCTAACGTGCGGCACTCATTACAGAACTGCCTCTTGCCTAAATCAGTGGGATAAATGGCATGGTATGTACTTTAAAGAATGAGTGCCAATTAATAAACATCTTCTATAAGCAATTATTGTGCTTAATGAAATACTAAAATTGGTCTCTACCTTTATTTTAAAATAGAATAAGACATGTACTTGGATAAGTAATACGGCCATGCGAGCACAAAAGCTGTCTTCTCTACTTCACAGACTTGTCTGTGTGGACAGGACATTCTGCACTCTGCTTGTGTCAAAACAGAAACAAACATCAAAAACTTCTAAGCTGCTGCTTGCTCCCAAATCTTTGTGTTCTCTGTTAACAGGTTCCAGAGAAATGCATTGAGGTAGCTGTTATGCTGCAAAAATCAGAACATCCAAGCTCAAACTTCACAGGTCTTCATGCAGAAGAAATCCAGTTAGGAATTCAGCGACAGAAAGAAAAGAATGCTGAGGCTCTGCGGTAAGCTAAACTTCCCTTAACACCAGCTTATGCTACCTAACATTTGTTGTACGTGAAATGTAATAATCCAGAACTGTTAAAGTAAATCTTAAATATGACTCAGAAATTCAGAATACCCCAGGATTGTTGTGGTGTATCTTCTCTCTTGACTTGACAGCCTCTCTCCTCTATGCTCACATTTCCTTCCTTCCTTCCTTCATCCCCTTCTTCCCTGTCCTCCCAGTTGGTGCTGTGTTTGCTGCATTGCCTTCACCCGCCTTTTGCTGAGGAACTTTAATTCTATTTTTAAACAGTTCTCTTGGTATCATCTGGTTGATGGTTTCCTCTTTTTTTTTTTTTTTTTTCCCCTCAGCAACTATGAAAATTTGGTCAACATGCTGCTGGACTGTGTAGAACAAAGAAATCTGTAAGTCTCCCTTTCTATGCATGAGGATTATTTTTGGGGGGTGGACTGGAGGTGTCTACATGAATAAATAGCAGTTGTATCAAGAACTACAGTTGATGTGACCAGAACTGAGGAATGTGGTTTTCTCACCCTTGAGGTGATTGTCCAAAAGCAGTATGTCAGTAACAGTCTTGCATAAAATGGATTGTGACTAGCTTCTTGGAGAGCTTTTGCTGAGGCATCTGCAGAAGTTGAATTTCTGGAGGTCCTTGTGCATTTGCATATGGATTCTGCTTACCCAAACAGGAAGACAAAGGCCAGAATAGAGGAATCTTGCATTACTGTCTCCTAGCTGAAGAAGTGAATGAGTCTTGAATTCATTTTCATTGGGAGCTTGATTTGTTAATAAAGACATCATCACATCTTGGAGTTAAGCTTTGTCGTTAATTAGTTTGACCTGCTATGTTTTAGTAAAGTTTTGTTCTGGGAAAAAAGCTCTGATTCTGTCTGCATAATATGACATCCAAATAGATTTTAATTGGTGGCATAATATTTGTCTTTAAAAACTTCAAAAAATATCCCTATAGGTCTCTATTTTACATTGAAATGCCAAGATCAACAAGGCACCATTAACTGACTGATTGCACTTGTGTGTCCCCAGAACACTGGAGGTTTCCCTAAATGACACTTAAGCTTGTTGACTTAGAACATTAGTTACCTTAGTCCAAACATATTTACTTAATTTTAATAAGTAGAATAATTTCTGCGCAAAAGCAGTACGTGCAACTATGTTACTTATTGTCTGTTTTGAATATTTTTTTTTTTCTTTTAGTCCCTGGAAGTTCGAGCACATAAGCATTGGGTTTCTGTCTCTGCTCCTGAGGGATGATAGGATACTGCCTGTCCGTGCCATAAAATTTTTTGTGCAGTGTCTCAACCATGATGCAATTGTAGTTCGTAAGGTAAAACCAATGGAATTACACTTTCTGTTTTGCAGCTCATTGGGGTTAGATAGATGTTTGTGGTGTTTTGCTGTGATAAGGCACAAAAACTAGTGTACGTGCCTCCTCACCCTTCCAGCCACGCATAAGTACAAAAGTTTCTAACCCAAGAAGATTGCAGTCTTGGCAATGCTGTAGCTGTGATGTATGATGTAAAGTCTGTAAACTGTGAAAATGTGGAACGTACCTACTCATTCTTACTGACTTCAGCATTCTTTTGTAGAAGTCCTTGTTTTTCCATCTGCAGCTTATTGCTTGAAGGGAGCCATCCATGTATTATATTTTTATCTCTTGTGCTGCTGTTGCCTCGGTGAGGCTTGGAACTAATGGCCACCTCCTTTATTTCCTGAAGATGATTAGTGGGAATATTTTTCTGGGCTATGAAGGTCACACTTAAGTCGTGTCCTCCATCCCCTGAAATGACTGACATTAATTCTTTATGGGAAGTATCAGCCACTGAGGTGACGAAGTTCATTGTAGTGTTCGCTGGCTTTTTAGGGCACTGAATAGCTGGCTTAAAATGTGTCTGTGATGAGATTATTAGCCACATCCTTCTCTGGAGGTAAGTGTAGGGAATGAATACATTAACAAATGTTTTTTTTCTTTTTAGGTGGCTATCTCAGCTGTGGCTGGTATTCTCAAGCAGCTTAAGCGAACACACAAAAAAGTGCCCATCTGCCCTTATGAAATAAGTAGGTTTTATTTAATGTATGAAATGTCTTACTAACATTTATCCTTTTTTTTTTTTTTTTTTTTAAAGCATAGTTTTCTGGTGAAATTTAACATGGAATCACAAGTTTTTCATTTCTCTGTAGTTGTAAATGTCCTAAGGAAACGAAACAGGTGATATAGTTGTTCGTTTTTCAGGGTGGTTGGTTTGTTTTTAAGCAGTGCTACATTTGCAAGTGTGTATTAAGCCGTTCACTTGAAGCATGTTAAAACTTCAGAGATACGGTCACTGTCCTTTCAGAAAGCCTTTAATTTGTGTGAATAATTTGTGTATCTCCTTTTTATTCTTTTTAATAATTTCAAGTGGCAGATTTATATAAATTACTAAAGGCATCTCTACTGTTACTGTTATTTTTAATCTCCTAGAGCAAATAAACCTGTACAGGTTTGACTGGGGAGAGGGAGACATAAAAGCTCTTTAGAATCTTTTATTAAAAGGAAGTTGTAACATTTGCTGGGACTGTAATGATCAAGTCTGATAGAGTATAAATTCCTCTTTAACCAGGTGGAAACCCTAAGCCTTCGAGCATTCAGGCCGGTGACAGACCAGATAACCAGTGGCTGCACTATGACAGTCAGAGTTTACCAAAGACTAAGGAAGCTTGGGAGTCGTGTTGTTTTGTGGAGAAAACGCACTGGGGTTATTATACCTGGCCTCAGTGAGTATCATTAAGCCTTGAGATAAAATTGTGAGAGTCAGCAGGAAAAACAACCTTGTGGGAAACTAAATAATGTTGGTTAGATTTCATTTTTTAATTGAAAAAAACTTTTTTGAAATATTTATTGCATTCTTTGTGCTCCTTGTTCGTTTTACCGATTCTGGCTGCTTTTTGAAGTGGGTTTTTTTTGGGTTGGTCGGTTAGTTTGGGGGTTTTGTTATTTATTTTCTACCTGTTTCTCTTTGGGGTTTGTGGGTATTATAGGCATTTATTTCATATGGCTATTTAGCTGCTGGTTTTAAAATGAAGTATGCATGTTTGAAATTTATAAAGTTGTGAAATATGCAGAGTATTCTATCACTAAAAATTCTGGATTGCTTGCTGTAGCAAAACTTCTATAATAGAAGAAAATCAACAAAAAATGTCTGTTAAGTTTTACTCTGTTTTCTGTATCCTCTATATTAAAAAATCATAAGCTTTATTCTACTTTGAAATGTGTTTACTGTATTTTATTTTTTTCAATATTCAGAACTATGACAGTTTATGCGCCAGTTGAGCATCAACCAAAGCTTGGGCGAAGGAGAGATGAGCTGACAGAGGTAAGGGTTTCAGTCTGTTTCACTGTTGTGGGTTTTTCTAATACTACTTCTCCTTTCTTTTTTTTAATATTGGTCATGGATTACTGTGGAGATCTGTTTTAACCTAAGTATGACTTCCCATTTAGAAAGTGCTTACACAAAATGGGTGGAAACAGATTTGGTTTGCTTGGTTGTGAACAGAGATGGAGATTGAACTCAGCTACACAGTTTCATGACTGTGTGGATAGAATAATGCTTTTAACAAGCAATAAGTGGTAACAATTCTGAAACTTAATTCCCACAAGACATTTTTAATCTTATTTTTCTACTTCTTTCACTTGCTGTGTTAGCATACAAAAAGAGATTGTTGTTTTAAAGTATTACAGCCTCTCTGTCAGCAGTGATGGAATAATTGTATTAATGAGCACTTTCTTGTTCCCTTTCAAATTATCAGAGTTTAAAACGAGGTAATTAATGATGTAGGAATGAGTACTTGTAGGGGTTGTGCTAGCAAAAGGAATGACAATCCAAAATCAATAAAATAAAAATCATGAGTCTTGCAAAACTTTACCCAATATTTCCTATAAAATGAGAGGGGGAAATGGGTAACTGAGGCATGATTTTTGCCAAAAATAGAATTAAAATGAAAAATGGGACTTGGAAAAATAGGGATATCACTGTGACAATTAAGCACTTCAAAACTAATCCTTTTTTTCCTGTTACAGGCAGAACAAATTATATATGATCACTTCTCTGATCCCAAGTTTGTTGAGCAGTTAATTAAATTTTTGTCTTTAGAAGACAGAAAAGGAAAAGACAAATTTAATCCTCGCAGATTTTGCCTCTTCAAGGTAACGAGAATTCAATAATTAAAGTGCTTCCATTTTGCAGATAATAATTAGCAAAGCATGAAAATGCCATGCACTACTCAGTGTATACCCCTCTGTTGCAAAATGTAGGTTTTTAAAGGTATGCTGCTATGTTTAATTCTATTAATCCTCTCTTCTGATTAACTACTTCGGGAAACTTATTTAGAGTAATGTAAAAGTACTTAGGATTCTTAGGTATATTTCTGTTACAAAAGCGGAGCAATTCTACTTTCTGCATATGCAAATCTCAGGTGCTTACATTCTTCTAAGACAGTGGTTCAGACAGATAATTACTGAAGATGCTTTCGTATCTTGTTTTACAGGGCCTTTTCAGAAACTTTGATGATGCCTTCTTGCCAGTTCTTCAGCCCCATTTAGAGCAACTTGTGGCAGACTCCCATGAAAGCACCCAGAGATGTGTAGCTGAAATTATAGCTGGCTTAATAAGAGGTTCTAAACACTGGACATTTGAGAAGGTGCTGAAGTAATATTTTTTTAGTAGTTCATGAAAGTTAAGGAAGAAGTTTGAACTATTAAACAAATTAGATGTGTGACGTTGAGGGCTTTTAACGTGTCACCTGTGCTCAAGAAAGGACTGGAAAGTGTTGCAACACCTAGTCCTTCATTGCCAAACTTTGAGCACAATTCATAGTTTGGTTTGGTGCTTGTATAATAGCAGGTGTTAGTAAAATGCTTCAAGACTTAACAACAGTTTGCTAGTAAGGAGATAGCAAAGCTGACATGGTGCTTATGTCCATCCTAGACTGTTACATCTTTATTTAGTCTGGACCTAGCTGTCTAGATTATCTTTAAATTAGTTTCGATGCTGAAAAATAATTCTGGGAGAATTGGTTCCTTAATAAAAAGTAAAAAATAAATTTTAAAATGGGGGGAGTGGGGGGGAGCGGGCAGGCAGGGGCAGTCCTTGGGTGTACAAGACTGCTGTCCTACCAAAAGCAGAGTGTATGAAGTCTTTGATACGTTTGCACTGAAATCACCATGAAAATAGTGTGTACGTAGTCCATGGTATTTCCAAACACCTTGTAAACAAACCCAACATGATTCCTGAAATCTTACCTCTGATAGTATTTATTTCCTTTTATAAATGCTGTACTGTAGCTGCTTCCAGAATCAGTATTGTTTTTCCATGGTTTGAAGAGACGGAGGTATTTCAGTTCACAGAGATTTAGATGGCTGGTTTTGTCGTTCAATAGCCAAATCTTGTCTTTTGCCTTTTTGCTGAGCAGGTGGAAAAACTTTGGAAGCTTCTATGTCCATTGCTTCGAACAGCTTTATCCAACATTACGGTGGAAACATATAATGACTGGGGCACATGCATAGCAACCTCCTGTGTAAGCACCCCATTTTTAGTCTTGTAAATATATCCAGATGGTAAAGTTTTACAGATAACATATAAATGAGAGCTTTATGAATAGAGGTATGTGGGTATATTTTATCAGCTCAGTCTGAGAACTGTAAATACAGTATAAAAATAGCATCCATTTAAAATCTCATGGCTTTTTTTTTGAAATCTTATTCTCTTCTGCCCTTTGCAGACAAATATAACGTTCTAGAAAGGAAATAAAGTGTTAGTTTTCTTTTTAAGTATTTTAGAAGAGCAGCATAAGGTTAGTGGGTGATGTTAACGTGTATGTAGTGTGTTGAATTTTTATGGGAGTTTTTGCACTCAGATGATAGATTTATTCTTGCTTTAATAGTGTGCAGCTTAGTATTATGCTGTGAAAACTAAGCCTCAAGTTATCTGCTAACATACAGTAAGATTTCTGTATGCTGTGGTGGACTGGATGTTGTGGTGTTGGAAAAGCAGGGTAAATGAGAGGCCACAAATATCTTGATCAGTAATCCTTTGAAAACAGTCAGCAAAATTCAGCAGAGTTTCTTAGCCAGAACCCTGGCAATTAATGAGCAAAATTCAGGCAGTATTATTCATATATGTCAAAAATGAAGCTAAAATTCCTTCTATTATTCTCACTGTGTTTACCAAATAATTAAAACTGCATGTAGTTTCATTGGGTTTTCCTTGTGTTGAAGTTCATTGTGGAAAGATACTTAATTTTGTACTCTCTTAATAGAATAAACCCAAGAGTTGCAAAAAAATCTCGTATCAACACTGTCCTTGTTTATACATGACTTACATTTTTTTGAAATCCCTGATTTGCTTGTATCTCTACCTGTTTATTTTCAGGAGAGTAGAGATCCTAGGAAACTGCACTGGCTGTTTGAATTGCTGTTGGAATCTCCATTGAGTGGTGAAGGAGGATCATTTGTAGATGCATGGTAAAATTAATTTTTAGTGGTTTATTGTGACTGAATAAAGAAGGAAATAAAGCATGGATAAAATGCATTGAGAGCGTATTATGCCAGCTGGCTTGTAGAAGCAGGGAACAAAAGTGCTGCTTTCCAGTTAGCTTTTTCCACACAATGACAGTTCCTTCATTTTTTAAAAAAACATAATTAAATCTACTTAACAGAATGTGAAGGTTTGGAACTGGCGTAGCAGCAGTGCTGTTGTGTCGTTTTGCAGTTTTACCAACCTTTACATGCAACTGACCCAAAGACACTTTTGTGCATTAACGCACAAAAAACATTCCAAAACAAGGCTTGGAGGGGACTGGGGAAGGGAGGAACAATTTTGTTTGACTAAACACAAAATTTCTGATTCCTAGCCGACTTTACGTACTGCAAGGTGGCCTTGCACAGCAGGAATGGAGAGTACCAGAGCTATTGCACAGACTGCTGAAGTACTTGGAACCTAAACTCACACAGGTTTACAAAAACGTCCGAGAGAGAATAGGAAGGTCAGTGTTCTGTTCTGCAGTTCTTTGGGATTTTTTTTCCTCTTCCTTTTATTTGGGTAACTGGATATCTAAATAATTACAGTGAAGTGGATTAGTAGTGGTAAAAGAAATTACATAGATCACTCCTAACAGACTTGTTTCAGAAACTTCAGATGAATTCTCTATTTTTGTGTTTTATTGTATGTGGCCTCTTATGTTTATGTGTGATATATCTAAAGCTCTTAAAATACCCAACAAACAAATAACCTACCCAGCACCACCAAAACCTACCAAACACAATGCTCCCCCTCCCCCAAAAAAAACAACCACCCCATCCCACAGCCCAAATTTACTGTGTTGAAGCCTTAATAAGCCATAAATATACAGGGAGTCCTTTAGGGAGCGTTTTAGTGACTTAAAAGCTAGTTGAAGAACTGTTTGCAGGCAAGGGGGGTTGTAGCCTGGTGATTGTCTAACCCTGCTTGATTCAAATATCTATGAAGAGGGTATTTGAAAAACACTTGTTTTTAAATAACTCCAAAGATAAGAGGAAATTTTTTATAAATATTAAACTTCAAAGTTCAGCAGATTGATCTCGGATCACTTTTAGCTATGTTCTCTAGAGCAGTAGTCATTCTAACTGTAGCCTCTTGCTTTCTTTATTGGCTTTTTTAGTGTTTTGACCTACATATTCATGATAGATGTTTCCTTGCCAAATACTGCTGCAACGAAATCTCCTCGTGTCCATGAATTTACTGCTCGGATACTTGAAAATCTTAAACCCCTCATGGAAGCAGATGAAGAAATTCAGAATCATGTTATGGAAGAAAATGGAGTTGGTGAACAAGATGAGCGGACTCAGGGCATTAAACTCTTGAAAACTAGTGAGTTACTTGATGAGGTTAAGAAGCGGGGTGTATTTAGGACATGATGATTGAGGTCTGAAAATCATACCATTGCGGTACATAATTTTTCCTCTCAGTTCTATGCTGCAACAAGGTACATGTTTCAGTGTTGAGGGCTATAAAGTCACCTTTACAGGGTTACACTTAACTACGAGTATAGGTCCGCTCTAATGGGTGAAAATCTCACAGGCAAGTCTTGCAGTAAATTTGGTTTATAACTTGTTTTGGGATTATTAGTATTTTTATCTTCTTAATCAGTGTTCATTTCTCTCTATAAAACAGTTCTGAAGTGGTTGATGGCAAGTGCAGGGCGGTCCTTCTCTACAGCTGTCACGGAGCAACTCCAGCTTTTACCCTTATTTTTCAAGGTATATGCTTTAATTGTTCTTTTATTAGTCATGTTTGATTAAAAAGGGATACTATGTAACAAAGTTATAAGAGACTTCATAAATTAAAACAAACCTATAATGGTAATAAAAAACATGCATACCAAAGAAGCTTACATTATTTTTTTTTTCATGCTTACGTATGTTTGCAGCTGGCAGTGTAGCCTGTTAAATGGTTTCCTGACAATAATGATTTCTAGGTGAATGCCTTGTATAGGTGTAACTTGGGGAGAAGTGTTTAAATCATGAATGAGTATGTTGTTTCTATTCTTACCTTTAGTTGTTTCCTTTTGTTCCGTGATTATACAGTTATTTGTAAAGGGCAGTACTTTGTTTTTCCTGGCACCTCTAATCCTCGTATTCTTTTCTGAAGCTAGGTCATTCACTGCTACATATCTGAAATGATACGTTATTTACATGCTCCAAAGCCTCTGTCTTTGTATAAACATAAATCAGTTATCCAGTAATAATGTGTGTGACCACAAAATAAAGGTTTGTTTGTGTGAAAGTGAAAATACTGCTAAAGCTTTCTCTCAGTTTTGGACCTACATCTAAAATATTAAAGAATTGGATTTGTACCAGAAGAATTGCAATGGGGAGCCAAAGTCTTAATGGCACCCGTTTAATCCTCCTCAAGACCTTCAGTCTAGCCATACTGTTTAGATAACTAATACATGGTGCAAGGAGCAAGTATCTCTTGATTCTATTAATGTTTTTTCCCTGCAGCTTATTGGTCAGAATATTTTAGTGTCATATTGATTGCTTTTTCTCGTTAACTTAATCTTTCGGCATTATATTGATTGTATTTTTCCTAGACCACTGTGCTTTCGTGAGATTGAACGTTCTTTCAGGATTTTGCTGTTAGCAATGTTTATTTACTAACACTACCCTTTTTTTCCCTCTCGCTTATCTTGTTCTGTAGATTGCACCAGTAGAAAATGACAATAGCTATGATGAGCTCAAAAGAGATGCTAAGATGTGTTTGTCGTTAATGTCTCAGGGTTTGCTGTATCCTCAGCAAGTGCCTTTGGTACTTCAGGTGCTAAAACAAGTGAGTATGATCTAAATAGCTTAAAGCTTCTTGTTATCTGATGCAGTCTGTGCTGCTTTTTTTTAATATATTTTTTAAAAGATTATACAATAATTGTGATTTGAAGAGAATCAAATACTGATTTTCTTAGAGTTGGAAGCAAAGAGTTTATTAGAATAGTGATTTAAAACATTCTTAGAAACAGTAAATGAGTTTTGTTTCGTTTTCTACTTCCAGACATTTAAACAACTTGCATTTTGACAAGAAATAAAACAGTATATTAATAAATTAAAATTTGGTCCAGTACTGGATGAGTTTTAGCCAAATATGCTCATGAGCATAACAATGCAAAATCCAGTTTCAAAATTAAATCTATATATCTTTTGCATATATAGATCATATAAAGAACAGTACTTGAATCTCTGCCTTTTTATAGTTTTACAGTGTATTTATCAACTGCTACTGCTTTCTGAAAAACAAAACAAATGAACATGCACCCTTGTATTGAAAGGTTCATTCTGTATTCAGCTTGTCTTGCAAGAAACACGGGGTTTTTTCTCTCTGGTTATTAAAGTGAGCTACAGTAGTAAAACTACCTATTGTAAAATATTGGTGTAAGCTGTACGCACAGCCAGAACACTAACTGCAGTGTTGCAGTCCAGGCTGCGCCCATGCCTGATGCTGTCAATAATTTGGACTTCCATTAGGAAATGGAAATCAAAATAAAGAAACTTGAAAACCATGGCTTTCCAAATCCATTGTATAGGATATATATATATATTCAAGCAGAACAGAATTTCTGTTTTATTTATATCTGCCTTATGACTGGCGTCAGGAATTAATCAAAGAGAGAAAGTTTCCTAGTCTTCTACAGTATTGGGTATATCTTGTTAAATAATTAGGTATCTGTTAAATAACAGTATGCTTTGGAAGTTAAGCCTGTAAAAATTATTTTCTAAATAACGATTGCCTGCTTTGGAAATAAAAACAGCGTATGAAATAGAAATATCTGAATAAGGCAAGTTATTTGCAGCTGTCCCCAAAAACTTTTTCTCAGATACTGTTAGCTTTACAACAGGTAGCTGCTTTCTTTCACATTCTTGCTTTTTCACACTTATTTATTTATACTTGTAGACAGCAAGAAGCAATTCTTGGCATGCTAGGTATACCATATTAACCTACCTCCAGACCATGGTGTTCTACAATCTCTTTATCTTTCTCAACAATGAAGAAGCAGTCAATGACATTAGATGGCTGGTTATAAAACTCCTGGAAGATGAACAGCTTGAGGCAAGTAATACCTTTTCTTGAAATGCTTTGTTTCACATGACTAATTTCATGCCCTTGTCAAGTTTTATGAGAAAGCTAGCAGTTGTAAGTTAGTACAGCAAGTATTTCTAGCCTAGCATTCTTCCTACTGTCAAAGTACAACTAGCTTTATAGGATGTATTTCTTTCATATTCCATTTTTTCTTTTAATATTTCATTCCAGGAAAACAGCTGTTTAGAAGATACTTCATTAGTGATTTTTAGAAGTTCCAGCGTTCATACTTTTTCAACAGAATGGAATATTTGTTTGTCTTGTTCTTGGTTTAAGTACAGCTGAAACAGGGATATTATCATTTTACTACAAATACTAGCATGGATGTTGGTTGAAAATTCAATTTTCAACCCTTGTGAAAACTGTATAAACCCACTATTTATTACTCTACAGACCTGCATCCCATTTAATCACAGCAGCTTATTAATAAAAATACTTTTTTTTCGATACATCCAGCTTACAAAAGAAGTTGGGGTTTTTTAGTTACAAGTAGATTTTCCTTACTTTTGTGAAAGATGCTTACATAATAGGACAGAATTTGTCTAGCAGATGCTGTTACTGATGGTCTTACATGATTCAAAAATAGGATACTTTGTAAGCTTACTTGTCAGTCTAGCAAGTTCTTTGTGCATCTCTTGAGCTAGTGATACTTCAGTGTATAGAAATGGAAGGAGCTAAAATCCAAAATCTTGACTGCGCTACACGTGTACTGTTGAAGATCCGTGTATGAATGCACAGTATGCTCTTAGAAGCTCTACCAGGATCTTAAATGTTTTCTTGAGGGGAGGCAGGGAGAAGTGTCTAATGTGAATCATTTGATGTGAATCATTGAGCCTTGTTTGTCAGGCTTCCAAAAGCTGGGGCAAAATCACAGAAGTATTCTGTTCTGTATCACTAATTCACAGAACTGAAGGCTTGTATTAAATGATGCGAATTTAAGTATGTTTGATCATGTTCAAGCACATGTGAAGTGAAAAAATCTTCGATGTTAACCTTCAGTCTGTTCCATTTCCCCTGCGCCATCGTTTTCACTGGGTTTTGTGTTGTTGGCAAATATCAGTGAAATGCTACTTTTGGGTGCTTGGATGCTCTTTTCTTTCTGGAAGAAAGAGAAGATTCTGAAGCATGATACACTTCTGCCAAAACAAAGATCCTGGTTTAGGTCTTCCTGCAGCTGCATCTCAACAGTAGTTATACCTGAGCTGTGAAGCTTGCTTATGTGAACAGTAAATTTGAAACAAACTAGAATTTCTGGCTTCAAAGGTTTGACATTACAGTCTCTCTAAGTGTGTGTAATACTTGAAGAACAGCACTTAACTACTTGCCCAAGCATGCAGATTTCAGTCTTCAGATGAGCTGTCTCGTGTCTTTCGTGTCACTGTTTGTTATAATGAGCTAGAAAGCAACAGCTCACAGTCCTAGATAAGTTGTTTCCCACACCAGCTGGAACGCCTCATAATCTCAATAATTTTGAAAAATACCTTTTTTCACTTGAATACAGTTTATCTAGTTATTTTAAGTGTACAAAATTATTCCTCTGCACTAGATGCAAATCCAAAAAGATTATCTATGCGCATAACCACTTATGATCGTGTTGTTACCATGGAAGCTTCTACTTTGAGAAGTAATGTTTTTCTTTCTTGATAATAACTGGCAAGATGCAGTATCTTGCAGAGCAGTTCCTATGTATTTATCTAATGCTGGATTTTGAAGATGAGAATCCCTAGCTTTAACTAGTATTTGGTGTCTTCACCCTGCAGAACTGAGATTTTGGTTCTTGGTTTTAAAGCTAGGGCTGAGTTTTTGCTTATTTTGGTACAAAATAAGTGCTAGACAACAGGTGGCAGACCTGATGATCCAGTCCATCTTGTGCTTTGTTTTAATATGCAGCTTGTACTTCTAATATTGCTAGAATTACAGTTCTCAAATATCCTGTTGATTTCATATTTTTTCATAAAACCATTGCAACAGACTTTGGCAAATGACATTATCAAATGACCGCTCTGAATGTTGAACAGCAACACGACTGCGATACAGAGTGAATGTGAGTCGGGCTCACAAGGACAGTTGGGCTTCTGCCGAATGCGAAATTTCATGCATCCAGCTTTCAGCATGGGCCTCTAGAATTGAAGGAAGCTGTACCTAAATGGTATTGTGGGAAACGCTCCTTCTGAAAGTCAGAGGAGTCATGGACCTGATGGAGTACTGTGGGTGTAAGAGCTAATGTGACCCTGCAGCTGATACATGGAAGAAGTATAGAGTCCTGAGAAATACTGACTCGGTGTACAGCAGTATAACACCATTGAATATCGTGTCTAATTCTCATGTCATATGGGCAGTTGCAGAGAGCTGCAGGAATGATTTGAGTTTGGGAAGGCATGTTTTGCACTAAATAATTCTGTTTACTCAGAAGTAGTGGAAAAGTGAAAATTTCTGTATTCAGCTTGGAGTTACAGGTACAGTGATAACCTGGTTAATCTGAAAGCATCTTTCTCAGTTTTCTCAGTCGTAATATGATCTAGGAAGCTGTTGGGGCACATGCTTTATATGTTTCTATTTTTATAAATCAGTGTACTGTATACATAGCACTCGTGCCTTGATAAACATTTTTCATGTTACACTGCAATATTACAGTAATGGAAATACTTTCTCTTTGTATAAGTAGCCCCATGCAAGTGCTGCAGTGATGTTTTGCTTGTGCTGTTGAGTGATTGTTTTCTGATTATTGTTAGTTTTATGACCTTGGTCAGTCAATTCTGACCAAAAAAAAAAATCCAAAAACCCACACTTGATTGGGAAACTTCCTGTGCTGCTACTCTGTAGCTTGTATATTTTCTAAGTCATCATTTGAGTATGATGATCTGTAAATTAGTGTCAGATGTGATGAATTATTAGTTTGTTAACGTGATTTTAAAGGCTTTGCTTCTAGGTGCTCCTTGCAGCAAGTGTTCCTTTTAGTTAGTTTATTAATTTAGAAATGAAAGTACTTTTTAATACAGTGAATAGTGATGTAAATGGGTACAGTTCACTTGGGAGCTTGCTCACTTTACAGCCAAGCTTCTTTCTATTCTGGGTCTTGCGTTAGCACATCGTGTTTCATTTAATAGCATAGTTTTTAAGAGACTCACAAATTACTGATAAACAATACTGGCAGACTTTTCACTTCGTACTTCTTTATGCTATTAAAAAAGTAGATCACATTTGAATAATATATTGTGGAAATTTAAATGGAATGAAGTGAAGTCTCGAGCTTATTGCTAACTTACTATGTTTAATTATTGCAGCACTTGCAGCTGTACTTATTGCTTTGTGGAGGTTCAGAACATTATGTTCAAGAATATAATTTATTATAATGTGCTTCATTGGACTCGGAGCGTTGGTAGGTGTTTGTATTCCAGATAGACAAATGTTCCGTTTACAGTTACATGTAACAGTATGTTCTTAGCAAAAAAATTTGGTGACTGCTGTGAGCATTTCAACAAGTTGATTTGGTTTTCAAGTCTGTGTTTGGAGGGTTTTGTCCACCTGCAGTTACTGAAAGTGAAAGTGAATTTGAGGGACTCCAGTTTAAACATGGTCTTACAGTTCTGTAACTTTATGGTTTTTGGAGATTTGAGTAGATGAGATAAATTAGTAATACTGGTGGGTTTTACCACCAGTATTACTTTTAAAAGCAAGTGACTGAGTTGTCTCTACTTGTGATCAACTAACAATGTCTTGTGGCTCTTGTAGAGAGGAACTGAAAAGGAGATTCGTAACGCTGTTTAGTCATCTTGTTTGGGGTTTCTCTGTTACAAAAGGAAGAATATTTTTCCAAGCTGGAATTCTTTTCACTACCTCAATAAAAACAGAGCTGCTACTCAGGACAAAGTAAATAATGCTGGGGTGTTATAGGTCTGAATTGTTGGCTGTAAACCACTGAAGTTAGTTGTCATTGCTTATTAATCCAGCATCTGTTGTATCTCTCAAAGAATTCTTGTGCTGCAGGTAGAACAGAATCAGCTTTGTCTCATGAACATACCTTCTGCATTCTCTTGGAAAAGCTCTTCTGCTTTTGTCAATTCTAATGTCTCCACATACATTTGAGGGGGAAAACTAAATGCTTTTGAATAAAGTATACTTTTTTTCCTTGGTAAAACTGATGTTAATACAGAGACTGTTACAAATTCTGTAAAGTGAGTTGATTATTTGGGCTGGCGCATTTTGATCTCATTCAAAGTCTGTTTTTAAACTTTCCAAAGCTAAGCTAGTCTGATACATGTCTTGAAAATGAAGTTACATTCTATTATTTGCTTGAGTAATAGGTCACTTTCTGACAAATTACTTGAAGGTAGTTCTATATATATTACAATAGAACTATGTTTATTAATTTGTAAAGAGCCATATAGTAAACTTCTGGTAGTTAATGAACTATGAGATACAGGATAGTATTTTAAAAGACTTTTCTTGGGCAGAGTTTGGTAACTTGGCCTAACTGGATGTGTTTAAAAGGATAGTAATAGCATAAACACTTGTTTCTTGCTGTGCATGTGTGCTTAGTAATTGTGCCATGTACTATCTCCGCTCACAGGTGAGGGAAATGGCTGCTACCACACTAAGTGGTCTGCTACAGTGCAATTTTCTCACGATGGATGGGCCCATGCAGACCCATTTTGAACAGCTGTGCAAGATGAGGTTACCGAAAAAACGAAAGCGAGACCTGGGTTCAGTAGTGGATACAATTCCTTCTGGTGGTAAGAAAATTGCTTCAGAGACTAAACCCATGCATGTTGATAGCAGGATATGGAGAAATAAATTTTTTGTGCTACACTTAAATGCTTATTCTGCAAGCACTCCAGATGGAATAGGATTTGTCCTGTGGTTAAGCAGTATTTAGAAAAATCAACATATACCTAGAGAAACATAAGAAAACATAAGGCCTGTTGCCCATGCAAATGTTTTTCCTTCCTAAGTATTCATAAACCGTAATGGTAGGTTGCTTGTCTTTATGGTACCTTATTGTCTGTTTCCATGTATGGAGTATAGACCCTAATCCTTGTTAAGTGGTTTAAGAATTTGATTTACAGTGTAAATAATTAATAAGAATACACTACTACCGAAAAAAAGTGAATGTTTTTTTTATGATGTATTCTTACGTTAAACTAATTTATTACTTTTCCAGAGTTAACACTAAAGAGATTTTTCTATTTCCCATGTGCACAGTTCACATAGTTAAGAATGTAGATGATGAGGCATAGCTATTTATTCAGTAAATAAACTTCTTTAGCTGTCATAACGTTATTTCACTCCTTACCTTCTATTTGTTAGCAGTGTGCAGTTTTTATTCTTAAAAAAACCCCAACCCAGCGCACGCGCACACACATACAAACAAAAAAAAAACAAAACCCCTTAGTGAATCTTAGGAACTTTGGCTTCTGGCCAAACAGTTAGTGCATCCGAGTCATTCACGTGATGCAGAAGGACTGGGTTTCCGTATCATCAAATAGCTCTGGTATTTGAGAAAATGTTTTTGCATGCAGAAATAGGCAACAGTGTAGAGGTAGTTCATAAGCTATTTTGCTGAGTAGAAGGGAAGATGCTTTGAGAGAAGGAAGCCCATTTGAAATGTTTATGAAGTATACAGCAGCTGTTAATTCTTTTACACGTTCCTCCATTAGAAATGAAAGATAGAATTAGAGACTGAATCTCTGATCCTATGTAGGAAAGCAGAAGCAATTTGGAGATCTATACACTTGTGTGAATTTATTTAACTATATGGTCTGTAGAACTATGTTTTTTTGCAGAAGCTAGAGATCTCTACTGTGGCAGGGCTTTTTTTTTTTAATTCAGGGTCAAAACTATGTTATTTTAATTAGATTGTCTCTGTTTAATATATTAGACTCTCTTCAGTCATTCCCATCACTTAAAAATAGCCATATTTTCATTGATAACCATTTTTAAGTTTGGCTGTGTCGTTGAGGAATGTCTTAGACAATACAGTTGCACCTTGCCAAATGTAAATTAATATCCTGCAATTGCAGACTTGGTTAAACGCCATGCTGGCGTACTGGGACTTAGTGCCTGTATCTTGTCAAGTCCGTATGATGTACCCACCTGGATGCCACAGCTCTTGATGGATCTCAGTGCCCATCTTAATGATCCTCAGCCTATTGAGGTAAAATACTACTTCTTCTATTCAATATAACACATCTAAAATACACTCCACTTTATTCTTAGTTTCCCATCCCTAGAAAAAAGCCAGGATCCTATTAAGAAACAGTTTCTGATGCTTTTTCTTAAATGGCTTCAAATACATTTTAAGTCATGGACTGCTTTTAAGTATTTTTCTTGTGCTAGTTCTGTCCTTGCTTGCAAATCTAAAGCATAAACTGAAAGCTGCAAGAACAGCTATATCTATAATGAGGAAATAGTCCGTAAGTCTTTTTTAATTAGATGTCACTTCTGTGCATGCCATTCTAGAAAATACCAACCTGAACCAAAACAGTCACTCTGAAATTTTTGAGAAAAGGTTTTATAAGCAGTCCAAGAAACAAGTCTGTATTGAAATAGCTACCTTTAACACTTCCC
>JAVJGJ010000032.1:1479035-1500850 GCA_035590215.1 Microhierax caerulescens | reverse complement strand
GAAATTTAAAACTGAAATTAATTCTATACGTCTTTTCTCTCTGTGTGGATATTTTTCTCGATGAACATAGTTCTTTCTAAAGTAATTGTAAAAGATAACTAAAAGATCTGTCATGTTTGCTTTTTCTGTCTTTGCATTTCTCTTCAGTACGAAGCGTACTGATTTGAAGGGAAAAAAAATACGTGGGATCCTGTCATCGTGGCTCAGACGCTACGTTGTTAGCAGGAATTGGCTGCAGTTGGCAGTGTAGCAGTTTCAGACGGTAAGGAGTGTAGGACAGGACCCCAGAAGTGGTTGCGAGGTGGGGTCCTGTGTGTACCTTCAGGGAGGTGAAGATATGCGTTAAGACTGGGTTTAACATTAAGCAGTTTTGGGGTTTGCCACACGTGCGCGCGACTCCCACTGTGCTTTTGGTTTGGGTCACGTGAACTTCGTCACATGGTGGAAGATTAAATCCCGCGCACCGTACTCATAAAAGTAATTCGCATTGAGTACTCGTGTGGGAGTAAAGCAAGAAGGATGCAGCTGTGGGACAGAAGGAGGTTTTACTGCCCTCATGTGACGTAGCACTAAGACAAAACAACTGAAGTCCCTTCAAAGCACTTTGTGATATTACTGTCCTGTTAACTCCCGGTGCCGGTTGTATTCATAATACACCCGTGTGTTAATGTGTGTGTAGTGTCAGGTAGGAGAGTGCAGGGCCTTTAATCTGTAGTAGGAACAAAACCTGATGTACTGAGTAACTGTTTTAGGAGAGGTTTAAGGATGTGGTAAATAGACGTGGGATTTTAAAATGGGTACCAATGTAGGTACAATTTCTTTAAAGCAAATCATGAAGTAATTGATTATCATATCAGAAAATCTTCTGGAATATAACTTTTCTTTTTCCCTTTAGCCCCCTTGTCGTATCAGAACAGTCCTCTGGGTGCCAGAGCCAGTGAAGCACAACTGTGAGGTTAAAAAAGCAGCAGCCTAATCGAGAGGGGAAACAACGGTGCTGCAGAGATGGAAAATGTAGGTGAGGAGAGGAGATGAGTAAGAGAGTAGGCAATGGAAGTACGTCAGTACTGAATGGTCTGGGAAAAGTAGGTCTGTGGTTTGTGCAGTCTGTAACGCGAGAACAAGAGAGTGCCTCGCGCATCTGAGCGGTGGCAGATCCAGGACTTGTGAAGTGCTGCACTTCCCGTACTGCCTGTAAGCACATGCGGACCTCATCGCTGCAGAAGTGTTTAGGAAAAACTGGGAAGGTGTGACAGCCACTTCACCGTGGGTAATACAAGTATCTGGAGCCAGACGGTTAGTGCCAACGCATTTTGGAATATGTGTAACATTTTGTACTCCGGGAATTAAAGTAATCTGTGATTTCTGGGGTTAGGATGAACCCATCGTGGTGGAATACATTATCCAACCTATTTTCAGTGCTTCTCGGCTGCTTTTGAAGTTGCTGGTGTTGACTGCTGTCACAATACTCGACCCGAGGACTGGTTTTGCTTAATTATTGAAAAATCTGCATTTGCGGTGTGAGGTGTGCTACTAACAGTTTGACCGGGGTATCTCATGAAACAAGCAGAGGCCTTAAGGAAAGAAGTTTATTATAAAAACAGCTGATTAATTACTTGGGGCTGATCCCACTAACAAGTGACTTCTGGTTGTTGACGTGAAAAAAAAATATTTAAAAGCTTTTATAATTCACAGTCTTTTGAAAAGTTTTGGCTTTTTCAGCTGGTGGCCTGCAGTATTGTATTTTCTATCCTTTATATGTAAAACCTGAAAGCTGCTCGTGCTAAATAACTTTAAACAAGATCTGTATGACCTCAGAAAGTTGCTGAAGAACATTCAACAGTTGGACATCACTTCAGAACTTTTTAGACTAGAGAGATTTCTGTGCATGTTTTCTGGTAAGTCCCAGAGCCAGTCTGCCTTCACAGTAAGGCTTCAGCAAGCTGGGGAGGGCGAGATGCAAAAACTGGACAGACAACAGTCAGGAACGGTCAGCGCCTGATGGTTTCGTGGCGGTTTGTGGTATGTATTGGTCAGGTATGTAATTTGTCACTCGTTAGGAAAACTCTGAAAGTTATTCCCCTTGTAATCTCCATCGCCCTTCTGCCTGCAGCACTGGGGATGAAAAGTAAAGGGACTCCTGAACTGCGAGGGCTGTGGTTACCTGCACCGCGATCTCTTCACCTCCCTGCACGAGGTAGCGAAGCAGGGCTGTGGAGAGCAGCACGAGGCGCTCACGGTGGAAACAGAGGGGGTAGTGTCTTAAAATAATAGAATAGACTTGCAGGGATTAAGGTGGACTCCTACGGGTGTTTTCTAGGTTTGTCTTCTGTCTGTTTTGAATTATTTGTTTTTCTAATTATTTTTTTTTTTTAAGTATTTAAGAGGAGTGTATTTGCAATGATGCCACAGGTGGGTGGAGGATTACCGAAGTGGTTCTTCACTCAGTGCTGGTAAGCAATTCCGCTCGAGCTGCAGGTAGCAGGAAAAAAGGCCCCAGCTCTCTCTCACCATGTAGCTGGCTGCCAGGCTGCCAGCAGTTCAGAGAACAGGAGAATTAATTCTTTTTTCACAACAGTCGGCATGCATGACTCCTCGTGCTAGCTGCGGAAAGGTGGCTTTGCACAGGGTGCAAAGAGAGCTCTCCCTAAACGGAGATGGTAGAGGAGGGAAAGTCCTGCTCTGCTTCTCCCGATTCGTGCTGGTGGAAAACTGGAGAGTTGGCACCACGGGACAAAGGATGAAGAGGCAGTTCAAAGCGCCTCTGGGGTTTGTGAGCCCTGGTTCTACCCTGCGGTGCAATTGATGCAGGTTTCTTTGGCAATAACCGAAGAGCTATTGAAATCAACCTCGAGCACTGCGCTTCATGGATAGACCACACGCAGCATCCTTAAGTTCTGCCAGTGCTGGCAAATTGACTTAAAGCTGTCATTTGTTACGTGCTGACAGCAGGGTGTTGTCAATTCCTACTGAAAATGGGGTTGTTTAATATTAGGAAAACGCTTTCGCTCATTGCAAGAGCTGTCCCCTGAACCTTGGTCCCCAGAGCCAAACGTGCTGCAGGGTGGAGCTGGGGAGGGTGAAACCCACGTGCTGCTCCAGCTGGGCCTGCTCCTTTCCAAAAGACACTGCAGCAAATTGTTTTGTGGGTATCTTCCTATTGTAACCTCATGTTTCCCCTTCTGGCACCAGAAAGGTTGGTACTACTCTGTATTTTGTCACAGCCAAGCTAATCCTTCTCAGAGTCTGCATTTCAAAAGTGCTGTCCCCTATGCTGTGCAGTGACATTCTGCGTTCCTGGGTCTGAGCTACTGCTGGTAAGTCGTTTGGGTTTGCTCATCTTATGAGCAAGTCCAGATTGTGCTATGCTAAATGATTTGTTCGCACTTGGCATTTATTTTCCATCACAGCCTGTTGATTTTCCTTGAATGTGAAAATCAGATCAGCTGATTTTTTTCCCTTTTCAAATACAATAAATTAAATTATTAAGTGGCAGTAGGTGATGACAAGGGCTCTGCAGAGGTAGCACTGAATTCACCCAAAATGGGTCAGGGCCATTGTGTCAGGTGAAACTTTCCTAGACATGAATAATAATGTACAGAACTTGCTTATTCTTCAGAGGTTTTACGACAACAGCACTTCAATAAAGCTCACACCAATTATTTAATGGTGGTGGAGACCAACATGCTTAGCTGGCTCATTTTTTTGATGGTCTGGTTGTGTATGTTAAATCTGTAATTATAAGAGATCTTGTGAGTCTGATCTTTTCCACTGGTTGCTTAAACCAAGTCATGGAGCAGTGTGGATTTGCAATTGCATCTCACATGGCTACGTAAAGTAAATCTTAAATCTTGTTCTTGCTAAACTACAGAAAGAAGCTGTTACTCGTGTACCGCCATGGTTTGTGGGTTTTTTATGCATACACAATGTGTGTTCCCATCTTAAGCTGTACTAGAACTGAGAACGGGAACTAGAGCCTTACCTTTGAACAGCACTGCTTTGCAGTGCAACAATCTCAAGAAGACAGTTAGGACATGTGGCGTGATTCAAGCTGTTCTTCCCTTCAGGTGACACCCACAGCATTTTAAGAAACGCTGCGAATAGCTGAAGAGCATCAAGCACCCAGGAAGAAAAGGATGTTTATCAGTGCTGGGGTCTCAGCTCTTTGGATAACGGATTCTTTTATCAGATGGAATAATGTGTGTGCTACGAACCCACTGGTAACCTCTCCTGGGACTGATCTGAGAGAAACCCCTACTGCAACACAGCGAAGGCAGGAGGTAAACACAGGAATGCTTTTATTTGGCCTTGGGCTTTCCCGGCACAACCTTTACATGTTGTTGTGTCTCATTCCATCTCATACATATCCTGAGCAGATCCATTTTCTGCTCTCACGAGTGGGTCATTGGTTGTTTTTAAGACAGCTGTTAGCTGATGCCAGAACATTTTCTGTTTGTGTTCCTCAGGGCTCCACTTTAGGTAGGTTTTCCTCTTCAGCAGTTTCCTGAGTTTGCTGAACTTCTGCGGCACGCTGTTGGGCGGGAGGTCGTCCAGCACGATCATGATGAGGGAGTCCTGATTTTCATTCAGGACCCGGTGTTCAGCGAAATACAGCTCATACTGACACCAGCAGCTGTTTACAAAACTGGGAGAGAGAACAAAAAGGACTTTATGGCTGTTCTCTATGCAGTAAAAAATGTTACCGAGTACAGGATGCCCCGGCTTGAAATCCCTCTCGTGGTAACATATCTTGAATCCGTCAGCTTCCAGTTTACCCAGCAGATTCTCTTTGGTCCAGTTTGCATCGTGTTCACTGTATGAAATGAAGGCATCAAAGGGCTTGTTTTCTGGCCTCTTCTCGTACTGCTTCCTCTTTGCCATACACCAGTACCAGCCCATTCTCAGGTACCACAGCCCATCGAACCGCCAGCATAAGCCTGTTACCACCAAAACCACCAGGGTGGCAACGCAAGCGGTAATGGCCATCTGGATGCCCAGGGAGCAGTGCAGCAGCGTGAGGTTACTGCTCTCCACCGACGAGCCCCTCCTGTCTGGTGGAAAGCTGCACCTGAGATGCCCTCTGCCATTTATCTGCAAACGGGGCTTGTGGAGGTAGACATTCACGAACCAGTACAAGTCGCAGTTACAAAAAAAGTGCTTACCTTGATCAGTCAGCACACTCAGGCTCGTTAACTGGCCAAAAGTGCCCTCCACTATGGTGGTAATGGCGTTGTCACTGATGTCTAACTCGATCAGAGAAGCTGGGAGAGAGCCACGCTGTAGAAAGGAGATCTTATTCCCTGATAAATTAAAATATTTCAGCATTGGAAGAGATTTCCCAAAGTGATCAGGCAATTCTGAGATGAGGTTGTGACTACTGTCCAGGTTAGTGAGCGCAGAACGGTGGCTGGCGGGTTCCAGCCTGGCGATGAGGTTTCCAGAAACATTAAGGTACTTGAGTTTCTCCAGGGCGTCACTTAATGATAATGTGTTCAACTTATTTTTACTAATATCGCATTTTGTTAAAGTTGGTGGGAAATATTCTGGATGCATATCCGTAATTTTATTATTTTGAATGTTAAGTATTGTTAAGTTGGAGACAGATTTAAAACTAGGGGGTATTATTTTAATATCACTGTTGCTTACGTCGAGATGCTGCAGGGAGGTGGGTAAGTCAGGAAGCACAGAAATCCTGTTGCTGCTGAGATCCAAAACCAGTAATTCTTCCATTGTGCCGGCAAACCACTCTGGCAGTTCTACAATGGAGCAGTTGGACATTTTCAGGTGTTTCGCTTTCTTCGGGAGGCTTTCAATGGGCGTGCCAGCCTGGTTTCTGACAAAGGAAATGGCATTAATATGTACGGTTCCGGGGCAGGGCTGTGGAACTGCATTGGTGATTGCTGGATGTACAGTATATATGAAGTGATTTCCTTGAACGTACATGTTTTCTAAGTGAGGCATTTTTTTAGCAAAATTCTGGGGTATTTGACTTATGTTGGTGAAGGACAAATCAATTATCCTGATAGTCGGAGGGAGGCACAGCGTATCCAGGCTGTTTATGGGATTGTTGCTAATATTTAAAAACAAAAGCTTGCTGAATGGGAAGCTGCAGATCGCCTCAACATCTAGAATGTTAATTGTTAATTTGTTGTAACTCACATCAATGGACTGCACGTTTTTCATTGGCAGAAACAGCATGAACAGTGACAGAAGGTCCATTTGCAGCTCACTGTGACTGATGTCAAGCTCCAAAATACGGTCCAGCTGAGCTCGGCAGAGATCCGGATCCAGTATTAACATCAGCTCTTCCTCAGAGAGCTTGCTGTTTGACAGATCCAGTGTCCCATTTATCGGCTCTCCGCAGAAACCAGGCCTTAACGTGGCCGTTGGAGAGACCGTAACATTTTTCTCTGCTCTTCGGAGAAGATTCCCTGCGCTTCGCCTGAGCCTCAGGTTACTGTTTGGCAGGACAGGTGGGCCTCCCGGCACCGGCTCCTCGGCGGATGCAGGAGGCTCCAGAGCAGCCTCTGAGGATTTGTCAGAATTTGTGTAAAGCTGCAAAGACCCTGAGGCTTTGCTGGTGGGTAGGAGCTTCAGATGGGGTGGAAGACGAGATACAAGAAGTCTCTGATCGTTAAATGATAAATCCACAGAAACAAGGCTGAGCAGACCTTCAAACGCACCAGGTTCAATGTCCTTAATCTGATTGTAGGAAAGGTCTAAAACTTTCAGCACGTCAAAACCTTCCAAGTCTCTCTTGGTTATTTTTTCAATTACGTTATGTGAGAAATTGAGAGCTCTTGCCGCTTTTGGAGCTTGTGCTTCTGATACAGAAGAGAGGTTTAAATAGGAGTAGTTATAAAATGGGAAGGCATAGGCTGTAGGTGTTCTCAGGGTTAGGAATCCATTTCCTCCACTCAGTAAGAAAGAGGTGAAGCAGAAATGAAGGCTTCCAATAACAATCCTCATCCTGGAGGGAAAAAAAAAAAGTCAAATACATCATTATAATTTATTCTGCGTTAGTGAATACCCTTTAAAAAAAAAGAAACCCTAGTTTGCTTGCAAATACAGAAATTGTTTCATTAGTCTTATCTACAAATCCCTTTTTATCTACATTAAAAAAATACAGCTTGCTTCATTATTATTTTTAAGAGGCAGTGCTAAAAGATGGTGTCAGTTAACTATTTGAAGGAGAGTGCTATTCATTTCAGATCATTGTAGGTACAGCCTGAACGATTCTTATTATTATTATTATTTATTTTTATTCTCCCCCAGTGCCAGCAGGTAGCGAGCAGCTTTTGCAATAGCATCTTTCCGTTGCATAATCTGAGATGCACTTTCGTAACCACAGCCTGAGACTCGGGCTTTGCATTCTCACCCCGGTGCAGCACGGCCAGGCAGGTCTGACCCAGCCAAAACCTGCTCAGCCACTGAAGTCGCATATTCTAGACTGACCCTGCCACGTGTAACTGTGTGGCAGCGCATCTTCTTGCGATCCCATCCTCTTGGTGGTTTGCTCTCTGCCAAGAATTTGCCAGTGACCATTTATTTAGCCTTACCTGTCGGAGTGAAGAGGAGACTAGGTTTGCTCTGAAGGATACCAGAGGCTTGTACGAGGCAGCCTGCACCAGGAGAGGTCACTGCTCGCGCATCCCGCATCTTTGGAGACTTCCCATTGCCCGGTAGCGTCACTGCCCAGCTCTGCTCCTGCGCCGCGTCTGTATCTCTGGTTTCCTGACACCACTGGTCCACGTCTTGTATTTATTACCTGAAAATTCAGGCGCAGACATTCAGGTGAGGAGCCTGCTGTTACTGTAGTCCCCGCTGCTGCCCACCAGCCTGGGACCAAGTGAAGAGAATGGACCTCAGCAACTCCCCAGCTCTGTCCCCTGGCCCCTTCGCTGCCAGCAGGACCCCACCAGGCCACCCCGCGTCCCTCACTCGCACCGAGCTGGAATAACCGGGAGCTGATGCACCACAGGGGTAAGCAACCTCTCGGGGTGTTAAAAGCATTGCAGATAAGGCTGGAAGGCAGCTAAGAGCTGGCTCATGCTCCTGGTGAGCCTCCCCATCCCTCTTACCCTGCTTTTCCCCGCTCTCCTCCTCAGCACTGCTGTCCTGCCGGTTCCTCCTGCTGCCACCTTTTATAGCACCAGGAGCGGGGTGGGCTGGGGCACCCGCGACCCGCCCGGCGCCGCCAGAACACGCAGTGGTTGTCCTCCCAGCGGTGGTTATCCTACCAGCGTGCTGCGCTGGCGTTACTCCAACGTTCGGTTCATCCCGCCCCGCTGCCCTTTGCGGAGCTGGTGGAGGGGGCTTGCGCCAGAGATGCTTCTCCCCGGTGAAACCCATAAAGTTTTCCCCCGTCGTGCCGGCACCAGGAGCTGCTGAGCCTGTTACTGAGGGGAGAATAATCAAAGATGGAAGTTGCTTATTTTAACACTGAGACGCTGTGAACGGTGTTGTCCCAAGGTAGCCGCTGCTTCGCTCCTACCCAGGCATCGCAGGGAAGCTCTGGAGGCGCCAGACGTGACCACAGGGTTATAAAACCGATTTCCTCGCGTAACATGTTGCGGGGTGTTTCCTAAGGTGGGGAGGGTTTTGCATTGGGCTCTCTTCTGTGTGAATACAAGGTCTCACGTGCTGCAAGTGCTCCTGCAGTGAGCGAGCGTACCTTTTGTGTGCTTTGAACTAAGGGGGGGAAATAACAGGAGATTTTCTCAGTGTTTGTAGTGCTGCCTGGAAAGAGGGGCTCTTTGCAGCTGGTTCGGTTCAGGATGCCAGCAGAAGGGGAGTCAGCAGATTGCACAAGGTGTAGAGCTCTGCTATCCGCTCTGCTTTTTCTGCTATTGATTTTTATTCCCCTCCCCCCCCCCAACTCTTTTGTAACTGCCAGTGACTGGAAACTCTTGAGTAGCCCAGAGGCTCTGCTGTCCTGTCCTGGGGGGCTGGAAAACCCCAAGGTTGTTTGTGCTCCCTTCCTAGCCTGACCAGGCACTGTCCTGCCACAGCAGGTTCTGGGAATTGCCCTGAAATCATCAGTTTTTCAGACAGATCCTGACTTGTTTTAGTAGAAGAGACAGGAAATTGAAAGCATTTTGGACATATCCGGAAAGATTCTTGCTCCTGCTTTCAGCTTGGGGTGACTCCCTGTAGGCAGCCGTCTACCTCTCCCCGAGTATTCCATCCTTCACTAAACACAGCTGTGCTGCTCCTCAGCCTCGGCCTTGGTTCCCGCTCTGGGGAGGCAGCGCAGCAGTGTTCTAGCGCAGGGCCCGTCAAACCGCGTCTCCTCGGCCGGCTCTCAGAGGAAGTCATGGCTGGAAGTGACAAAGTGGGAAAAAAAAAATTATTTTTCAGTACAAAAATGGTTAGTCTACCGACATGCTGTGCTGGCATTATTCTAACACTGGTTTTGTTCAGTGTGCATTCTGTGTATGCCTGTATTTTCCTTTTTTTTTCTTGAAGGCAACCTCTTATTCTGGGAATTGTGGAGGAGAAGCGGCACATGAGAATGGGGTGTGTGAGCGAGTAGGAAGGCGCAGGCAGATTTCATTCTTTAACAGGTCCCCTTCCACTTGCTCACTGCCTCTCTGCAGGGCACGTGCGTTTGTGCTGCAAGTGTAACTTAAGGGAGCAGAGCTGAACCCGTGCAAGATCTGCTCAACTCCAGAGGGGATGAGCACTGGCCCTCAGAGGAGCCTCTCTTACCCAGCTGGACTCAGATTCGGGTGCTGGATGAAAACTGCAAGTCACATCCATTTGGCTGTACACATCAGGTATTTATGACCTGGAAACGCACCTGTCTGCCTCTGCACAGGCAGAGGGAATATCTTCCCATTTCTTTACCACTTGAGAAAAATCTTTCTGAGCCTGATAGTCTTATTTCACCCCTTCAGCTACACGAAACTTCCCAGGGCCTGCCTGGCCTCGCGTGCTGAGCCACTGACTCCTCTCAGCCAGGCCTATCAGCTGGGCAGGCGTCTTACATAAATATTCTCTCTATTTTTTGATCCGGTCTTGCAGCTAATTAATAATCTGTGAGTGACAATTAAAAATGAGCTCTAGAATGAATCCCTTTTTTCTGAAGTCGAACAGCTGCAATATTTGAGCAGTACCTTTGAGTGGAAGTGCAAGGACAGACATAGCAATAACGACGTGACTTTTCTGTAGAAGAAAATGGTGATGGCCCTTTGTGGCGCTGGGGCAGCGGTGCCACTCTTGCACGGGTTTGGGCTGTGTCGGAGGGGCCCATGAGTGAGTTTTAAGTGTTCCCATGCAGGCAGGTTGGGGGTTTGTTAAATGCTTGTGACGTCTTTGCTCTTTCTGTGTGGATAAATCCTGTGCTTGGGGACATAAACCAGCTCATTCTTCGAACTCTTCTCATAGAAGGAAGTACCTTGCAGAAGCAGAGCATTTCACCTTCCCACATCTACTTTCCTTTGATGAAATTCCCTTTGACTAATTGCAGATGATAGCAGTACCATCATTGCAGATTTGCCGTCTGCCATCCGCATTATTTTCCACGTTGCTGATTCTTAAATGAGCATGGGAGCAGCTGTACCTCTTAGGCTGAGGAGCAAACCCGCGGTAATATCTCAGGTGTAAATCTAAGCAGACCAGTGCAGAAACCTGCTGCCCTCCCGTTCTGCTTTGTGCTTTCCGCATACCAGGGCCTTGGTTTTCCCCGTTTTTGGTACTGACGGGTTCCTGCCCCTCAGGGCTTGTCTGGGAGAGGGTTAAAGCAGCAAGTTGTGCATTGCTTTTAGATTCAGATGTGTTAGAACATAGAATTATATGGCAGTTAGTTATTTCCAGCAATGCCAACTCATGGTCTGTCGTGCCCTGTGGGTTTTTCACGCACATCTTCCCTGCTCCCCTCGCCCACACCTCAGTGCTCCTTTCCCAAGTCAGCTGTTGGTCAGGGAGGGATGGGAGAGGGTGGAAGAGAAAGCATGTTCTTCTCTGTGTGGAGTTGTATGCTCGCGGGTCGTTCGGGCGCAGGGTGGGAACATCCTAGAGCATCTTGCTTCCTGTGCAAGGGGAAGCAGAGGCTGAGGAATGTGTAGAACCATGTATGGATTTTGTGGGTTTGGCAACAGTGTGGTTTGCTCACAGTGTGGCACAGTTGGCATTAGCAGCGCATTGAGGTGCTGTGGCTGCTTAGTCAAAGGTTGTGCTGCCCCATGGCGCTGCGGACTTCCTTCCTGTGTGGGGAAGTGGAATCCTTTACACTCCACAAAGTAACTATTCTTTTCCTCTGATCTCATGCCCACAACTGAGGGGTGTGTGGGCAGGTTCAGTGATTTCCCTTTAACATGAGGGAGCCCGATGGATGCCAAGGAAGCCCAGCACCGTCCCGACCCATGCTGCCCGTCCACGTTCTGCAGCAGGGCTCCCGGTGCCCGAGAGCTCATCCCAGCACGAGGACTGCGGCCGTACCGCCTCTCTCAGGGCAGCCAAGTAGATACGGGGCAGCCTCGATTCGAAATAAAACTTATCGCAATGGATTCCACCTACTGCCAGCGCCTTAACGAGGCGATTCAGCCAGCGCGTTGCAAAGACAGCTTAGGGAAGCTAAGGCTCAACAGGTTTGTTATTTTTTCAGATCAGATGCTGCCTTGGGATGCACCTTCGCTGCGCAGCCCTGAGCGACACCCCTGGCAGCGCGGGACTGAGATTAAGGCAGCGAAGGGCTGACAGTGCTGCTGGAGGAGCTGCCGCTGAAGCGCTCTTCAGCAGCAGGGGAGGTAGCGACGTGCGGAGCCCTTCCCAAAGCTTTGCAGCTTATGCAATGTTGCTCAAATTTGGGGCAGTGTGGGTCCCAGCTTTGTACCACCTAGATGCTTAGTGAGGAGATTGGTCCAGCTGTTCTGGCAAGCACGAGAACTTTAGGGAAACCTAAGTTAAAGATTTAAAGTCCAGAGAACACTGCTCCTAATGTCTTCTCTTTTCTAAAAGCTATTGGCTAAATACAGGATCAAACCTTAAGTAACTTTTTGTTCATTTATCTGATGCTTCAAGAGGAAGACTGGGGGGAAAAAACCTGAGTAGAAGCCTCTTCCCCCTTTTTGCTTCCTCCCCCACATCACAAAGCCGTCAGAGGTAAGAACATGATCAAGAACAATGACTTTAAATGCTGTATCATCCTGCTGCTGCTGTTTTGGTTTTCTGCTGTAGGAGACAGTAAAATGGGTTCTATTGCAACAGCCTAGCAGCCTAACTTAGTTATTTTGGGTAGCATTCAACTAGTCATATGCCAAATAGTTGGCGGATTTCCGTCTGACAGCAGTTAAGAAATTTTCTACTTTCACAATAGCTTTAGAAAAGAGGAACCATAGCGGGCTTGCACAAGTGGCCGTCACGCTAAGCGTGTGTCCTTTGGAGCAACGCAGCCAGAAAACAAGCGAACGGTGTCGCACCTGGTAACAGCACCAAAATGGCTTGCTGCCAGCCCCACGGTATCCCCAGGGAAGAAAATAGTCGAGGGCGTGCTGGGTACAAACTACTGATTTGCAAACTTTTCTTCTTAGCTATTTGGAAACTACTCTTATAGAAATACAATGGAAATCTACAAGAGTCTCATCTTTCTTGGGAAACTGTGACAGGCTGATCAAATATAAAGGGTTCGAGGAACCCCCCCTTCTTAACGTGACAAACATACGTTGCCAGCAGACTAAAACTTCACATGCCTGCACCCAAAATCTTAACTAGTTGTGAGGTGGGCGAGCTACCAGAAAATGGACCTCCCTATGGAATGTACCGAGTCCTTGTCACTGACAAGGGAACCACTCAGGTGCACGTGGCTGAATCCAGCCCAGTGAGAGCCTAGAGCTCTAACTCATATTGACAACTCTGCCACCAAATATGCCGGTTGTCTATCACTAGTATCATACCTTAGCATCCTTAGAAGCAAAACAGCAAGTCTGACTGATGTCAGTAAGAATGTTTAGCAAAATAAATATATTAAGATAATCCCTACAGCATTAGTAGAAAAAAAAAAAAAAAACCCAAAACAAAAAAACAACAACAAAAAAAACCAACAAAAAAGGTCCTGGGAAGCAGCCCAGGCTGGGAGAAGAAATAACAGTTGGAGGGGTAAGGGTAAGGTAAGGTACCAGGAGAGAACAGTTTCAAGCAATCAAACGTGAGGTACCGTTTTGTGCCAGGACAAAGCGAGTAATGGAGCAGGACAATTATTAGCAGTGTGGTGGCTGCTGAAGGCTCCTGAGCACGAAGTGTTGGTTTCACTTCTTCACTTGGCAGGTGAGCTCCTCATTTGAAGCTGGACCTTGTTTATTTTGCCTTTTTGAAGTTGGTAATTTCTGCCTTAGTAATGATGACGATGACTGTAGAACGTGTCATACACAAGTCGAACAGAAGTGCAAGACAAGATTTTAATCATTAAAAGTTTGTCAATAACCTCTTATATACACATAGTTATACACAAAGTGGTTCACGAGTCCCTCCTCTTACAGAATTCTGCTGGTGAGGTTGGTTGGCTGAGAGCTGCTTTCTGTCGTCTCACAGACTGTTGTTAATGTGGAAAACGCCGGCAGGGTTGCTGACAGGTATGGCTTGCTTCGTGGGCTTCCTGGGCTTCAGCTGGGCACTGAGAGGAGCCCGTACTCATCTGCTGTATCCAAAATTTTACAGATGACTGGAGACTCCACCTTGAACGTAACAGATCAAAACATTAATGTCTATCCAGTCATCAATACGCTTTTACAAGAGATTGCAACAGAGACGGTGAGATGAGGGACAGGGATTGCAAGAGGCACAGTATTCCAGCCGTCGCTCTGTACAGTTTAGTAAGGGCTTTTTACTTTTGGGTATGACCTCTGTAGCATATTAACAGCGTCATGAGCGTAATTATTAGCGAGCCACCTTTCTCCAAGCAAAGGCAACGGAACACAAAGCAGTGTGTGTTCAGCAGCTACACCTATGTGCTGCAGTGCGCCACAGGACTTTGCGAAGAGGCACTGAAGGAAGGGGCTATTTTCAACGTGCACCTGGAGACATCCTCTATGAGCTAGCACCTGAGCTTTGGGAGTTCAAGCATGTCTACATACCCCAAGGATGTATTGGCAAGAATGAGGCTCTAACATGTATATGGTCACAGCATGAGGGGAGTCAGATTCTTTACATCTGAAAACAGAAGAGAAATTCTGTAGCATTGAACACGTATTAAGTACAAAACTAAAACATGTATTTCCCTAGTATCTATAGTGGTTTTACTAAGCTAACAGCCATTGATTTCTGAGCTTTAAGAAGACAACAGAGGTTTTTCCCTCTGACACAGGAAGCGGAGACGCAAAACATCAGTTTACTAGCACCCATTTTCTGATAGTGAACGTTTCTGCTCAAGTGTTTGCACTGGATTTTAATGAAGCTTTGATTAAGCAGATTAAATAGACAAAAGCAGGGAAACTTCAAAGGGTTAACAAATGTGCTGAGGTTTTATTTCCCCAATCTCTAGTGTGCTTTTGCCTTCCTCTCATTAGCGCAGAAAAATAAGCCAGTAGAGCATATGTGTTGTCCAACTGTAGTGCCTAGTGACTGATTTCTTGAAGTTTACTTACTTCAATTTCTTAACTTACTTCAATTTCACAGTCACCTGCCTTGGCTTGTCTGTTAAGTCACAAACATCTCCGTTTCCATAGAAATGAGACACCATCCTGCCACAAAAGATTGGAACGGAAAAGTTTGGAAATATTAAACACAATTCTTAAGCATGCAGCTACCCCCAATGATACTGTATCTCATCATTCCTCACGTATTGAACTCTACTATACAAATACATGCTGTATTTTCAGTTATTGCAGAAGCAAACAGTTGTTCACTATTGGAAGATTTTTCTCTGTATCATAGCCAAAGTGCTGAATTACCTTTTCTGATGTTGCGTGTTGATAAGGGAGAAAATAAAAATATCTGTACATGCTCTTGTGTATCTATTTGTAAACTGCACAAGCGGGCCCTGGCATTTATTCTTCTCTATCGCAGGTATGAGACCAATTCAGGAAGAGCCAGCCAGAGCAGCAGCATGGTGGCGCCAATCATACCTAACTGTCTGCGTGCCATCTTCTCGGAGATAGTAGGTTCTAGCAGCATTCTTCCTGGACCACTCGATGTGTTCCTCCTTGTTCCACGTACCCACCACCACAGAAGTCTTGCCACTTTCCTTATCCTAAAAAAAATAAAAAGCTGGTAATTACACCTTGTATTATATGATTAGTAGTAAGGATATGTTAATGGCATGTAGAATGTCATTTCTAGAGCAAGTCTGCTGCTGTCAACATATTCTTGCATTTGGGACAAACTAGGACTAATCTTGCATTAGGGTCAAGGGTCAAAGTTGATGGTCTTTTCAGCCCAGCCACCCAGGCTGCGTGAGCTGGTAAGAGTGCTTCAACGACCAGACGAGCCTTCCCACAAAAGCATCCACATTTTTTTTAGCTTTGATTATCACTCTGCTACCTCCCCCTGCATAAGCTGAGGCAGCACACGGAGGACTTCTTTTCTGAAATCCTGCTTCTTAAACCCAAGATGTTATCAGCCAAGGAAAGGATGCTTCTTTTTTCAAACTGTAGACAGATTCCATAACTCTTCCCCCCACAGCCATCTAGTGGCACAATATAAAACTATTTAAACATACCTCGTGATACTGATGAACATATTTGCCATAGCAGAATTCGTACTTCCACCAACCAACACCCTAGGAAGAGTTATAATCTCAGCATTAAAACATTAAAACAGAACCAAACCCCCCAAACCACGACATCCATTTCCCTCCAGACCCTAAACCACTAGCCAGTTCAGCTGTAAAGCTCCATAGGTATTAATTAGGTATGTTAATTCACAGTTTGCACTGAGAGAGAATGTCTTACTAGACTAACTGACATAAGCAAGGGATTGAATAATTAAGTTTAAGCAGGGACTCTTGGAAGAGACATGTAGGACTACATTTCTTAAACTATTTGTACGCCCCCTTATTTGTCTTTTAAAGAAATACTTTTCTCTTTCAAGGACAGCGAAAACTCCAGATGCCTTTTCTCTGCTGGCTGTGCTCTCATTAAGTTTTATCAGACTTTTTTTTTTCCTTTTCATTAACAAAATTGGCACTGAATGATTCTCACCATCTACTTTCATTTCACCACTCTAAATTGAATTTCAAAGAAAGGCTGAGGATACCTTTCTGGCACAGACTCTGGTATATAAGCCTTCCCTGTATCAATGCAGGGAAAGGCAATGATTAGGTGTATAAGAATGCAACTGTCAAGATTCATGGAAAAACTAAACAAATACGTAAGCCAGTATGTGCGATTAAGGAGTAGCTATTTTATTATACATGGCTTTATTTCTCACCCCATGGAAGCAGTAGGAACCACTAAGAAATTCCTTTATAAGTTGGTCATCGGTCAGTTTGGAGATGTGGGTTGTTCCCACAGTTAATAGTTGATGGCTTCCAACAGCAACAGGCTTATGAATGGAAGAAAATTTCTCTTCTTTTGTTGAATGCATTTCTTCCTGAAATTAAAGTATACACAAATACACCGGCTTAGATTTTATAAGCCCCTTGCAAAGTCTTATAAATTACATGAAGTTACTTAGTATTAGGTGAAGTAGGCTGCAGTGTGAAAGCATACAGTCATTGCTTTCACTGCCTTCAGCACAACTGAAAAAAAGATTGTAAGTCAAAACCCTAACATGTTTGTAAACTGTAGGCTACAAAGACAACAAAAATTTTAAATTAGCAGCCCAGACATATTTGCTTTGTTTTCTTTCCAAAAAACAAGGCAAGTTACAGATGATTTCAACAAGCTTAAAGCTCGTTTGAAAGACTGACATGGTCTTATAAAGTTGGGTAAAAGAACTTACTCCATGGAACTGAAAGTTGCACGTGTTCCAACACTGAAAATAAGTATTTTTCTATTTGAAGTTAAACAAATCCTACCTCCTTAACCCTTCTAAGAGGCATCTTCATCATTTCTTGCTGTTTCTCCAGCTGCTCCAGATTATGGGGTTTAAGTGGCGATCCTGGCAGAGACTGGCAAAAGATGTCATTCACCGGGGAAGCCCTGAACCTGGCCAAACAAGTCAGCAACACATCACTTACTGTGCCTTGTAAGTAAAGACATATATTTTTTCCCCCATCACTGTAAATTTCGACTGAGCTGGGCTGAGGTATGTATTTTTCTTCTCTTTTACTCACACCATCTCAGCCACAGCTACACTGTTCTTACAGCTGATGTAAATATGCTTTTTGCCCAGCATAGTCTCGCTCCCGACGCTGCGAGGCAACTGGCAATACAGTCTAATCCCTCTTTGTCAAAGTTGCATATTCAAAGGTAAACTGCATTGTACGTGTACCATGAGCGCAGTGTCACGGCTCCACAGAACTCTCAGAAACTAGGGAACGACAAAGGTTAAACTTGATAGAAATGGAATCGTTCACTTCTGATAGATAGATGCAGTTCCTATATAATTAAAATAGCATGTTCTTTCTTATATTATCTGACATGTATGGCTTTTCATACTGCATATATACCCATTATTCCTTTACCTCTCTCTCCACGAGCTATGTCTGCAAAAAGCAGCTTATTTCAGGAAAGGCAAAGCGAAAAGATGAAGCAGAGCTAACTCAGCTTTCTCCTTAGTTTACACAAATCAAGGCCTCATTAGAACACAGAAATAGTAAAGTAACACCAAAATGAAAATCATACTGATAAATGACATGTTTGTTCAGCCTTCATTGCTCGTCTCATTGAAGAGACTCTCTTTAGACAAAGCTTATTTACAAAATAAATGTGCAGATACCGCTTCAGAGGCAAGGTGGCTTTTTGCAGCGTCCTCCTAGGAACTCTGTAATACAGCAGTAGTTGTGTAATAATCACTGCTGTAGTTAAAACAGTCTGAAAATGTTTCCTAAATA
Source organism: Microhierax caerulescens (assembly GCA_035590215.1). Lineage (NCBI taxonomy): Eukaryota > Metazoa > Chordata > Aves > Falconiformes > Falconidae > Microhierax > Microhierax caerulescens. The sequence goes on along the minus strand of JAVJGJ010000032.1, from coordinate 1,482,918 downwards.
GTAACCGCACTCTAGATTAAATAAGCCCTGTACCAAAGAAGCCCAGTTTTATCTGAATTTTATTTGAACCTGAAGACTAATAGTTACAGTACACATATATTGCTTTGTACTGCCTTCCTCCCCATCCCCAGTTCCCACCAATTTAAAAAAAGTCAAATTGTACCCAAGTAAGAATGACAACTAGAACTACTGGATATGCTTTTGGTAACTTAATGCAAGTGCGTTATTGGGTAAGAAAATGGGTGTAGAGGAAAAGCACAGTGGTGGAAGAACTGCTCCGTGCTGTCTCAGGAACACAGGACAGGAAAATGCACTTAACATGAGGTTGGTTTGTTGCTACCTCCAGTGACAAAGCAGTGTTTCCAGTTTCCAGCCTGCTATCTCCACCCACCTTTATTTATATTTATATATTTATAAGATGACATAAGTGGAAGAATAAAGATCTTGCGTGTTTATTTTAAGTACTTCCTGGCCAAGAAGCCTTCCATTCCTTCCGTTTGGAAGGAGGTAGCAGCTCAAGATTTTATTGTTATCAACGACAGACAAATTTGACTGTGCACTTTCCATTTTTCTGCTGATGCAGGGGCTTAAAAGACTCATCCAATAAACAGATAATAGTGCAATAGGTTAAGTGCAACAGACAACATAGTATTACCAAACCCATCTATGTGAGAACATTTACAATTGATACTAAATATTTAATGATAAGTCTAAATTATTTACTCCAGCTGGCAAGTGTTTCTAAAATGCACGACTGAGGATTTTGTCCTTTCGACTTTGTTGCCTGTTTCAGAACACTGATTAAACACTCGCTTGTTCCGATATCTGCATACATGGGAAATTCAGAACTCCTGTCCGTTATTTCCCCCTTCATTTGCATATCATATTCCCTTTGCAATTCTGTTTACGCCCCTTGAGAGGTCAAAAATCTATACTGTTGAGACTAAGGGTATCCCTTTGATGCATGGTACAATTCAGGGAAGGGGGGCAGGAAGAACCCTAAACTTGATTTTTGGAAAGTAATGCTGCAATTATGAATTCTTTGTATGAAAATGACTTCTAGAGCTGAAGTTAAGGCAATAAGGCAGGACAGAGGCAGACAGGAGCTCCTTAAGTTGGGAGTACCGCTAAAATGCTATGGTTACAGCTGAAGACCATACTTCTGTTGTCTGAAATGAGGGAAGTTGCAGTCCACGTACACATGTAACACACATACACACAATCCACAGTCTTTGAATACCACGAAGATGATTCCCCCAAGGCACTCAAATCATAAACTAGAGGAGACGGGGTGTTCTTAATCTGCCTGCAGCCTTACTGCCCTAGTTTATGTTTCTGCAGAAGGACAGGCCTAGAAACTTACCTGTCAAAAATAAAGTTATAATTCCCATCTGCTTCTCATATGGGAGCAATCACTAGAGACTTACAAAATGCAAACACTATGCAACTTGACAGGAAAACTTCAGACTTGGCAAAACTGCACTTGCCAAAGTGCGTACAAGCATCACAGCTCTGTACCAGAAACCACAGCTGGATATATGACTTACGGAAACACATGCATGCATGGAAATTGATGAAAATGTGAAGGGATGTTAGCCAAAACTGGAGTGCCATACCTATATTTAGGATGGTTGCATAACAGAGGTGTCAGTATAACCACTTCGTATTCACAGGTTGTAACTTCTGCTACTGAAAGAATCTCATGCTTAGCTTCTGGATGACAGATGTACATCACTGTACTCGATCTGGGTAGGTTTTGTCTCAAGCTACAAGGTGTGCCATTTCCCATTTCTACAGGATAGTATGGGGTCATCTGCCCTTCTATGTTTTTTGTAGGTATCTAGGTGAAAGAAAGTAGAAGTTAAGAATCACAGCAAAGCTCCTTTGACCCTTTTGAAACAAAAATATTATTACACTATGCAGTCAGCGTTACTGGATTGAAACCAGCCCCTGCATAGTTACTTGGTGTCTCTGCAATATCTGAACGTGTTCTGGTTTATTACCTCCAGCACAGCCCTGCAAAAACGCACCAAGCCATGCGAGCTCCGGCTGCAAAAGCAGCTGGTTCCTCTGCACAGGCTGCCTGATGTTTTGGTTCTAAGAAAGCTTGCCAGCTGAGTGCAATGTTTTGGAAGAGCACCAAGCCAGCTGCGTTCACCCTGCCATCTAGGAGATGGGGAGATGTGAGTAGCTCCACCAGCCTCAGCTCAGCTCTAGCCAGGCACGGTGCTTCCACTTCTGGAGAATCTAAAAACGTCCCTGCAAAGTCATCCCAATACCTGCATTACACCTGTCAGCACACCCAGCTGGGGTTGCTCCTTACCCAGAGCATCCCACACCACCTGTTGTTGTGGCTAACAAAGTTAATGGTATATAGGAAGTAAATCCCACTTTGTACACACTCTAAGTAAGCTCTCTTCAGACTTGTTCCTTCGTATGTTTCATCCAGCTTCCACTTAAGAAACTGATTCCCCAAACTGGCCCAAGTCCCTGGCCTGGCTCCTATCTTGGAGGCTGCTAGAGCTCCAGGATACCAAAAGTTCTGTTTGTGCAAAAGCCATGCTGGAACCCACAAACTAGACCTTCTTCTACCTGTGCTGCTTGAGCTAGTAAAGGTTTTCAGCACACAACAGATCAGGCCCTGCGCCAAAAGGCGGTGGTGCCTTCTGTGGTCAGGATGCTAACCTGGGGACCCGAGACCCTTCTACCTCTCACCTGCTTTGGTTTTCACACTGTTACCCTGTCTCAGGCCACTGACTCTCTCCTCCCTGAAAACTGTTCTATCATGAATGAGGCAGTGAGACATTCATGAGTTTAGACAATTAACATGCCGCAGCTTAATTGCTCAGGTGCTGCTTGGCTTCCGGTCATTCATCCACTCTATACTTCAATATTAAAAGGTGGGAAATTCAGATATATTCTGGCTGCGTACAGAAGAGCTGACCTAAAGCGTTGCAGCATCTTCTCTTTCTCTCTTTCTGAATGAAACTACTGATTTTTCCTTAAAAACTGAAAAATTATGCCTACGCATTTCACTGAAGGTAACTGTTCAAGAAATCTAAATGGAGACAGCTGTTTGCACACAGCAGAAAGGCACCCCAGCAGGACTGAAGATAAATCTCTAGTCACAGCAGGTTTTGGTTACTTTTGGCACCACCCAGCTGTGTTATGTATTCTTTCCCTTTCCTGACTGGAGATTCCACACAAATTGCAAGTCTGAATTCTTTATGGACTGAAACCAAGACAGTGTACATACCTCATAAAAATACTGTCAAAAAAAAAAAAGTCAGTAAAAGATTCAACCTTCTCTGAAAATACAAAGGAAAAATTAACACTACAAAGCACCTAGTTTTCTTTAATTTCCAAGAGCTGCAACTGCCACTGCCATTAGCACAGGCCAACTTCTGACTTCAGTCTGCTCCCCCATCTACCTCCAAAAAGCTTATCAGGCATGTGTATCTTCTGAGATCCACTGCAGAACCACCGCTTGGTGCTATTTAAATCATCATTACAAAGAACATGTACACAAAAAAATTAATTTCAGAATTAAAATGAAGGATAACTGGACATAAGGTAGGCGCATGCCTGTCCACAGGTCAAATTTCTAAGGATAGCTGTTGCACCAAACTACTCATTCTGTGTGCTTAGAGAGAGACTGCATGGTCTGAAAAATTGCCAGTTCCAAACTCCAGCATGCTTCAGGTACTTCCATTGTTTTGCTGTAAAGTTAGTAACTCAGAATTGAGTTTTGGGGTCTAAACAAATGGAAAAGTTCTCTAATGCAAAAGCGAAGCATGGAGTTGTATGCCATGAATCATCAAGTTGGCTAAGAAATATTTTAGGGCTTTTCTGATGTAGGATTTTGTTAAGCATTTCTCCCTAC
>JAVJGJ010000032.1:1462439-1473356 GCA_035590215.1 Microhierax caerulescens | reverse complement strand
CCATGGTGACTGGACGAGGAGATAGAGACCCACAGCCCTTATCCAGAAGGATCGCGAGTGCCTGTCAGCCAGGCGGATTTAGAGTGACGAGACACTCCGCAGGGCGCCAGCGCCCGGGAAACACCGGGATCAAGGGGCTGGATGAAGTCCAGAGCAGCAGCCGGCAGCTCCAGGGCCGGGCCCGCCTCCCCCCGGGGCTCCGCGCGGCTCTCCCGCCCCGGCCCCCGGCCCAGTCCACAAAGCGCGGGAGGGGGCGGCGGTGCCTCCGGGCTGCCTGGGACCCTAACGGCGGCGGAGCGCTGCGGCGCCCTGAGCGGGAGCGGCGCGGGCGCGCTGTAGCCGGTTTGCGAGTGCGGCCGGGCGGGCTGGCGGGGCCGCCGGGCCTCTGTGGCGGCGGGTACCGGCGCTGCGGGCCCGGGGCTGCCTCTTCCTCTGGTGGTTCCAAGTTGTTCCTGAGCGAGCAGCGCCAGCGCGGTGTCCGCGGCACCGGGCGGGACGAGGGCGGCCCTCGCACGTAGCAGTGAGTACAGCGGGGCCCGTGTGCGGCGCAGGCCGAGCTGCGGGGGGGGAGCGCGGCCTGAGGTACCGGGACGGCGCTGGCGTGTGGGCAGCGTTTATTCCGTTTTAATTAACCCTAATGAACCCCCGTTTCACTGGGCACTGAAACGTTTGGTGAGAGAAGTACGTACAGGCAAAGGGAGCAGCTGAGACCAGGAAAAGTCCCAGTAGCGATGGCGGTTCGGTGGTTTGGTGCGAGGAGCGGGTGTGGGGCCCTGCTCCATGGCGGCCGTGCTAACGGGGTGCTGTGTGCACCCGCTTTCACGCGCGGGTCAGCAAAACCAGCGGGGTTGAACCATGAAAGTAAATGGTCTGTAATCCCTAGGCTGGCTTTACCCCAGTCGGAAGAACGGTTTCCAGAGGGGATAATACAGGTGAGATAGCTTGAATCGTGACTAAATGGCTGCATGGGGTCTAGTCGATGCTTTTGAGCTTTGCTGCTGTAGCTTTCTCGTTTTAGGGGTGCAGTAGTATTTTTTTTTCGTGTTAAACTGGTGCCGAAGTAGATGTAGCTGGTCTGGGAGAAGAATTCTGCCAGCTCAGGTATGTGCAGAATGAAAGTGGCATATATGCAGAAAAGAGCCCCAAGTTGTAGAAAGATACAGGCAAGACGTTTGAGACAAAGGAGGGCAACAATTAAAGGGAAGCTACTTGAATAAAAAGCTGGAGGAGTGAGGAAAGAATACTGAGGGAGCGTAAAGCTGAAATAACCAGGGCTGTACTGTAGTGGCTCATCAAAGGGTGTATCAGCAATGTCCAGCTTTTGCAGAAGGCTGTTAAGAGAAGCCTAACTACCTGAAATACCATCGCTTTCTAATCTTGTGACCATTAAATACACGTGTAGTAGATGGTCAAAATACAGGGCCCTGCTGGGGGCTTGCTATCCTCGTGTCTGTTTGCATCACCTTTGCCAGTCAGTGGCTTGGCTGAACAGAGTGAAAAAAGAGCTTTTTTCGTTACGCCGAGTGGGGGTACAGCAATAGGTCGGATAGGGGAGCTGTAGCAGCCAGTTTTTTCAACATCTTCAGCTCCTTAGTTTGAGTAAAGCCTATATCCACCTGCATACCAAAAAGAAGGAATGGGAAGGGCCCACAAATCGGTTAAACATGATGAACTTCAGGAAATAATGATATAAAATAGTGATATGTTGCAGATGGGCAGTGCTGCAATCAGTTCTGTAACTGTGTTGCTTTAGCTGTTAAGTGTAAGTGGTGTTCAAAATGCTGATGTTGGGTTGGGGTTTTTTCTGCTTGTGAAGGGTAAGTTATCCATGGTATTTTGAGCAAACAGGTACGTTTTTTTCCTTACACTTCTTTTTTTTTGAATTGCCTGAAATGTTCAGACTTGTAGAGCTTCTGTTGACTGTCTGGTTTTTTTGTTGGTTTTTTGTTTTTTTTTTTTGTCGGGTGTTAGCAGAGCTGCAGTATGACACGATGTTATTCTTGTATTTGTGGTGAAAATTGTTTTGCTGAATGTGTTAAAGTGATTTCAAGAATTAACAAACTTTGCATTCTTCAGTGCAACTAAACTACACTTTAGTTATCTTTTCTGAAGGATTATCATCATATTTTGGTTTCTAGAAAGCAGCCTAGCCTAGAAAAAGTCTTTATGTACTCTTGTGAAAAAAAATTGAAAGCATGAAAGTGAGGATGGGATAAAGATGTAGTGATACAGAAGTAAAGAAACCATTAGCAATCCTCTATTTGTGTGGTGAGGGCATGACAGTTAGCTTGGGTTTGTTTTGAAAAGGTCTGTGACCCTCCAAACTTCGGTAATTGGTTTATGCACAAAGCTGTTAGAGATAACCAGTGGATAAAAGCAAACAAAGGTTTATGTATATAAAAAAAGAACTGTAAGGGTTCTCTCTGTGTGTCTGTATGCATAGATATAAACACATATGCCTGAATGGTCCAGCAGTTTGCAGATTAGCACAGGTTGAGCTGGTCCCATCTGACCTTTATTGTTTACTCATGGGAAATGCAGAGCAGATAGAAGGAAAGACAGGAATCACTGGGGATGCTGCAAAGAGTCTGGTAATTATGGAATGTTTTGATTTCCCCTGTTCGTAAGCTTTCCTGTGTTAAGAAATGCAAATCTGTTTACAGAAGTTTTGTGATTAAGTCAGATGACACGTTAATTTTGTCAGTGGCAGTCAAAAATGGGTAATGAAGTGTGCTTATTATCAAAAGCTAGACAAAAAAAAAGTTAAATGTTGCATTTTCAGGTTACAGATTTGTATATTGACGGAAGATGATTGCCTATTAAATGACCGTTGCTGTCATGGTTAATTGATCACACTAAGGAATAGCAGATATTACAAGAAGCTACTTTTAGTATCTGAATTTCTATTTTAATTAACATTATAGCACAATCAATCTAAAATGTCTTATTGCAGTCTTTGTACAAACTGTACTTTTTTTTTTTCCCCTTTAACTTAAATCATTCTAGGACTTTTATTTGGAAGATTCCAGAATCATTTACAGATGTATCAGCTTATGTACTGCTCAGTAGTAATCCCTTTCAGCATCACAGGGAGGGCATATCTTGACCAACTGCTGGGCAAGTTCCTTTTCCTGCTAGTGGCCTTACAAATGTTACTGTGCAGTCAGACCAGGGAGGACCTGGTACGCTGCATACTACTACGTATGGCTTCTTCGTGCGCAGAAGGACGGAGGCTCACGCTGACTGCTTGGCGATTTGAGTCTGTGGATGCTAGGGGGTAAAATTCGACAACATGGATACAACTACTGTTCCCTCAAACACTGCTCAGAAACTAGTTTAGTTCAGAGGTAGCTTCATGTGTGTGGTCGTATAATGAAACCATAGCTAAAATCTTATCATTCGCCACAAATTTTAGTTCTGACTAGTAGGGAAAAAAATTAAGCACGTATGGCATAGCATATAAGAGGTGAATCCTATTTTTTAATTTATTTTTTTTTTTCTGTAATCTGAGAGCATATGGGGCTTGTGCTGGTGACTGAGGCAGTAGGCAGAGTTGTGGCTGAAATCCCAAACAGCAAGAACAAATGTATATTACCACAGCTTTAATTAATTCCTAATGCTGACACAGTTTAATACTGCATAATAGTAGCTAGCTCTTGCGTATTGTTTTTCATCATGAGATCTAACAGCATTTTATAGCAAGGTGCAATTAAGACACACGTCAATGTCCATCCTAATATGCATACACTTTAAATAAACATAACATTTCTGAAAATTTCCTTCTCCAACACCATTAGTAAATATGACTCATTTCTATTGTACTGAAGTTGTATGCACAAATTAGAATGTTTCATTACAGATATTATTGCAAGTTTTATGAATATGGAAAGTAAATGAACCAACAGTGTCCTGAATATAATTAAAGATAGAGAATGTAGAGCCATACATAATCACAATGCCTCAACAAAGTGCTTAAATAATTAGTTTTAAAGAGGGAGTTATCACTGATGGTTTTGGATCATTAGTGAGTCTAAGCATCCCCTGCCCTGTTTTAAAGAACAAGGATAAGTCTTTGAGGAAGGAGTTTTAAAAAATGTAGAGTGGACATGCCACAGTGCATGTGTCAACTTTACCACAGCTTGCTTAAACCTGAAGTAAGCACAAGAAAGGAGGTGCTGTTGTTGGTTGGGGGTTTTTTTGTGGAGAGTACTGTTCTTTTCAATGCTTAAATATTCTTGACATAAATCACACATAACACTTTTAATAACAATGAAGCATCCAGTAAAGATAGTCAAGTAAGTCAAGTCAAGGTAAAATGTATGCGTGATGGAGCATGTTTGGCAATGCTGATTTGGGTGCTGGTTGCCGCTGTTCATCTTTGGTGCGTGAAGTCACTCAGCTCCAGTCTTGGGCATCTTGATGACTGTCATTGCAGACAGACACCTGGAAGTTCTGTTCTCCCACTGTGCAGCTGCATTAGCGGGAGTTGCTTTTCTGCTCGGTTATGTCAATCTTAAACCAGCACAGTGCAGTGAAGAATCAAGGATATTCCATCAGTTTGCAAGTAACTCGTGTGTACTGATGGAAAAACAAGCCCTCGGTATGTACGGTTGTTTTGTTAATACGATCAGAGGATTTGCTTCTGCAGTTTAGAGTAGTCCAAGTGATACCCCATGGTGTACTCTTAAAATAGTGGCATTCAACTCTCCATAGGAAACAGCAGCTTCTAAAAACGAATACACTTCTGTTTTTTTCTCAATGCTTGAGAGATGCCAGAAGCACACTGAAATTATAATATGGTATGTAAAAAACATCGCTATCTTGGTTAAATACTTTAGTGCTCTAGTTATCTCAAATTTAAGTTTGAATTTTAATACCCTGTTTTCTACTCCTCTAGCTGCCTGTCTCAAGTCTGTCCTGTTAACATTCATTTTCGTTCTTGTTGGCTTTCGTAGGTGGCCAAGTAAAATAATAGCAGCTTGTTGTTTAGATAACCCTGATATTTTCAAGCAATTACAAATATAAAAAAAGAAAGCATAAAGAAGAGAAAGGGACAACCTGTATAGTGTAGGAACACAGTTTTTTGCAATTACTGATGCAAAATGCAGGCTTCCAAGCTACTACTAAACACACATATGTTCTGTGTGAGAAAATGTGACATTACATGGTGTTTGAAATAGGACTTTTCCTATATTAACATACAAAAATACACTTTGTTAACAGGTAACAGAAATAACTTGCATTTTTGAGAGGCAAGACAAGTCCTTGTTGGGACGGAAACTGCATTTGCTTATGTTTTGCATAAAGTAAGCCTACTAGCCTAAACTGGTGGCTTTCCAACTCTCTTTGTCTGGATGTCCATACAGCAAACATCAAGTTACTGAAAAGAGGGTTCCTTTCTTAATTACCTTTTGTCCATGAATCCGTGAAACACTGGTTGAAAATTAACAGCTTAAAACCTATCCTCAGAGGCTGTTGACTTTTTTTAAGAGGTGGGGTTACAACAGCAGGTAAAGGCAAAGAACTAAGATGAGAGTTTCTGAACGTTCTTGCTGCATTGGGACTTCAAGTCATACTCTTGGTTAATTTTAACATTTTGGGCCTTATTCTTTAGGTTAATCTTAAAAAAAAAAAAAAAAAAAAAAGTAATAAAATTAGTCACCGATACATTATGGCTTGTTTGTGTCCAAGTATCCTGTGCTTTGGTTTTCAGGAGCTTGACATAAGCCAAGGGAAAGAATTAGTTCCTTGATAATTAAATGATTTATCCTTTGCGTTTAAGGACAAACTGATATATAGAGAGTAAGATGAGTAAGTGGAATAACAATTTCAGTGAAGTTGAACATTGATGATATAAATGTTCTACTATTGCAATTTACAACAACTACTTAACATTTATCTCTTCAGCTGCACTGAGCTCCATGCCTGTGGTCTTGAATCAGAAAAAACGATCACTTAAATCATGGGAGTTGTGTCTGAATGCAGATTTTTGTCTTAGAAATATTCTAATGATTCATATTAAACCTGAAATAATAAAATTAAATAAATCTTCAGACAAAGAGAAGCTTAAGTGGTTCTCTTGAGATTTCATAAAGATGTAGTCTTTGGATAAAACCCAGTATACCAAATTCAAACCTAAAACGCTGCCCCTAGTATCCCTTTGATAGACTCCTGAAATAATTTTTGTAACTGTTTTAATAATCATTATTTTGAATGCAATATTAAAATAAATAAGATGGCATAGTACAGAGAAACATGCCTCCAAGTGATAATACTCATTGTGCAATTAAACCATTCCTCTGAAGATGAAGCTAGATCATTAAAATTAATTAGTTATTTTACTGACAATTTAGTTTTTGATGCTTTTCCAAGAGTTCCTTTACTAGTGTCTCTAAGGAGAAGAGATGCTCATCTACCTCTTCTGGTACAAGATTTCTGATAGAATTAGCAAGCTCAAACAGGTATTCTGTGTTTCTTCCACTAGGGCCAACCGCATTAAAAATCTGTTCAGCAATTTCTTCCAGAGGTGCTGGACCAAGGTAGTTAGGGTTGTCACGAGTTCCAATGTATAACAATATATCAAACGGTTTTACCGACAGATCTTTTGGATAGAAAATGGCAGTTGTAGTTCTGTAGCCTCCTTTCTCTCTGAAGTCCAGGTGTGCCTTTACTTCACATTCTTGTCCAGCTGGGATTCTGTAAGCAACGCCCCATACAGACCCCTGTGGAAAGGCAGAAGAAAAGAAAATCCAAGCAGCGTTTAAAAGGATACTAGAAAATTAATGTCTTGCTGTTGTGTTTAGGTAAAATCGTCTTAAATAAATTAATTTTTTTCCATTTTCAGTCTTTTTATTGCTGTTTCTCGCACTGTTTGTAGAAAGAGCCCCAGACTAAAAGGGCTGCTTTATTTAGGTAATTTTCAGTCAAAATGGTAATGATCGATGCAGATTGATCATCCACTTTCTTGCTAATGCTGAGGCCTTTCTTATAAAACAATTTATTGCTACAATTCAAAGTGAAGCAGTAAATAGCCTTGGCAGGGCCTACTAAAGAGCTAGCAGAAAGGATACAAAGTGTCTTCCTGAACTCACAAAATTTGTATGAGAGCTAATTTAAATAGTGCCAAATTCAAGGAAATCTTGATTTGGGTACTTTCTCTGTTTAGTTGCAGCTTCACTTCTAAGGACCCAACAGTCCACTGCATCTGTTACACTTGCTTGGAGGGACGAGTGTGGTAATGTTACTGACTGAAACCGAATCAGAGAGGAAAAACTTGAGGCACGAACCTTCATTTTGCACCATTAAGTGTGGTATATCCAGGACCTCAGCAAATAGTAAGGATAAATTTCATTTCCATCTTTGAGAATCCAAGTATTTCTTCACCCTCTTCACAGATCACATCTCTGAGAAAGCATTTAACTGTGGTGTGTATTAATTATACTCTCCTACCAAGTTTTATGTGAACAAATCAGTGAGATCTGTGTAGGGATAGGTTTGCATGGGGTTTTTGTTTTGTTTTGAAGTAGCATAGGAAAATGATGATGGTCTCTTATCCATTGAAGACCACCAAATGTTTCTTAGGAGTGCTGTTTTACAATAAATGGTAGTCTGTTTGATCTGCTGGCAACATGAAATGTGGATTCTTCCTGCAGTTGGTATGTATATCAGTGATGCAGTGGCGATGGCAAAGCAATTAAGGTTGGGCTTTGTTTTGTTTTGTTGTGGTCTTTTTTTTTTTTTTTTCCCTAAAACTGGATCCGAGTATTTAGTGGTAATATCAGACAGTGCTAGAGTGGTGATGTTAATTCATGAGCATTGAATTTTGCATTCAGGCCGTATGCTGGGCAAAAGCATTTCATGGGAGAAAAAAAATAACAATCAGGAGTCATTTTCTTGCCTACTTTTGTGGGTGGTTACAGCATTTGATGTGCTGTGGCCAGAAACAGTGCTAATGAGTACAAGAATGGGCTCCTTGCTTTCCCTGGACCGTCTGGGATGCGGGTTCACTCCAGCTGTCTGCAGGAAATGTGTCTGTTCTTAAAACAACCTCTTCGTGCCTCTTACTCTCCTGAGTTAAACCTGCCACTCAGACGTACTTCGGTGTTGATAGGAAAATAAATATAGGTGTGGTGGAGACATGGATTTAAAGCAGACAAGTACTGCTAGTTAATTTATTTAGTTTTCAATATAGGGAATTCTTACTTCAGATGACGGATAATTATAATCTGGAAACCTAACAAGGAGTGTGATGCTCTTTTTTTTTTCTTTTTTTGTGTGTGGTTTCCTCTTAACTGGCAACCCTTACTAGAAAGGTGCAGAAAATAACAGTGAGAGACAGCAGGTTGCATTTTGCAAAGCAAAGGTATCTTCTTCTTTTTTTTTTTTTTTTTTATCACTGCAATGTAATCTTGATTTGTTTCAGGTTTTATTTTGGGAGGGCAAGATTACAGTTCTGACACAACGTCTGGGGTCTGTCTGCTACTGACATATCATCGGCACTACATGTGTGCTGAAAGTAAAATTCTGCGTCCTGTAACTTAGCCAAAGTGACTATTCCTGAAAACACTTTAAAATATACCTTTAGTAAAAACAGACCCAAACTGCTTGCAGTTTCTTAGTTTAGATTGGTTGATTTGTATGAAACAATCAAGAGTCACTGGTGTAACACCAAGAAATTTTGAGAGAACTTTTCACTGTGGTAAAGATAACTCCAGTATAGAAGCAAAAATTAACAATAGACTTGCTATACAGTCTGGGAATGCAACAGGACATTCTGTACGCTACAGAGACAGAACAGGAGTACTGTACCTCAGGGTCTTCAACCAGAGTCACAACTCTTCCAGGCTAAAATTAAAATAATAAAAAAAATTAAAAGTCATAGTTCAGTTAGAGGCTTCTACCCTAAATCATGAGCAAATCCAAAACCAAACAAGAAAAAACCCCAATTAAAAGTAATGAAAGGGTCAGAGAACTAACCCAGGACAGTCTCGGTAAGGTCTATTTCTTTGAGATCCAGTAAAAATATTTTCTGAGAATAGCTTTTTATCTGTATTAGATAAACTGTGATAAACAAAATGTTAAATTCTGAGTGAAAGGTGTCTGCAACACAGAAGCTACAGGCAGTCATTAACGGGGAGGTTTTGAATGGCCTTGCTCTGTATGTGCTGTCCAAACTCAATTCTATTCCTGTTTAAAATTATGCCAATAATTCATTGATGTAGAACTATCCTCAAGGAGCGCACCTTTCTCGGTCACGTTGCTTCTTCACAGTACTATGAGACTTTTTTCATCTCCAGAGTGCTCAGTGAGGTGAACCTTCTCACTTGTACGCAAAAAGTTTATACGCAGGCATGGAGAATAATGTAGCATAGACATCTAACGTGCATGGGAACAGGAATTTCCTGATGCTTATAGAAACGTCATCTTTGAAAAGGGATGAGCGGTAGCTGAGGAGTGAGCGTGCCCACTGTGACAAAGCAAGGCTTTTGACTCCATCTTAAAAGCAACAAAAGCAACGTGGCGAAGCGTTCTGGGGCTCCAGTTCAGAACTGGGACAGCTGCATTTGCACAGTGCTGCTCCAGCCTGAGAAACGCGCGTGCCGAGCCCAAGTCTGCCTGCATGTAATTTATTTCTTTGCAGTGAGCTGCTTTTTTTTTTTTTTTTTTTTTTAATATTAGATGCCCAACTTGGGTTGGTACCTGAAGCGTGGTGGTTTGCCTTGCAGAAAAGTAAATGCAAGGGGGTGGGGGCAGGTGTATTATCTTTAAGTACTGTGCAAGTTGTTTTATGTGGTGTTTGTTATTTTGTTATGCATTTGATGTTCTAACTAGTGCCCTTTAGAACAAGATGAAAATTTCCTCCGTGCTACACGTAGCATGCTGTGGTTTATTTTTAAAAAGAATCCATAGGCCTTTTCTGAAGGAGTTCTTCTAAAGCTGTATTCCAGTTTTAGAGTGGAGCTACCAGGGTGCAGGTTAAAGGAGTACTTCAGGGATCATCAAGAAAATGTACTTTTGTGACACGAAACCAGTGTCCCAAGTAGGTAAACTGCTACGAGAGCTGTTCGCAGCCCTCAGTTTCTGTACGTTTATGATCACTTTGTGCACCGTGAGCAGCACCTGCAGCTGTAAGTAGAGTCCTGCCACGCCGAAGTCACGCATGTAATTTGCCGGTGCTCCCGTAACCTCCTGTTTGTTTACCGTTTGTGGAGCTATTCGGGATTCTGCAGGAGCAGTTTGGGATTCTGCGGGGGCGGCAGCCCCCCTGTGGGCAGGGTGCTGGCACAGGCTTTGAAGCACAGTCAGGCTCTGTTATTCCCATTGCCCTGGCTTACCAATACATGGGTCTGCATGAAACTGGGCACGCTCAGCTCTGGAATTCTAGTTTGATCAACACTTCTGAACTGGCCTTTCCCTCCCAAGCCCGCCCCCGCACCGGGGGCTCTGCCCGTGCTCGGGGTCGTGTCCCTAAGGCCGGGCTCCGTTAGGCTGAGCCGTTAAGACGGGCTGGCGCTTGGTTTTGTTACCGCTCCCCTCCCGCCTGACGCCCGTTACGTTTGCTGCGGTTTCTTTAACTAACAGCGGAGAAGAAAACGCCCCCGGGGACTTTAGGAAGCGCTTCTCGCCCCAGAGAAATAAGGGAGAAGGTGGGGGGGGACACGCGGAAGCGGGGACCGGGCAGCGGCCGGTGCCGCACACGGACCCGAGCGGGGGGGGCCGGGCCCGGTGCCGCCGCCTCACCTTGCCCGGCACGCCGCGGTGGTCCGTGCTGCCCTGCCAGAAGCGGCGGCTGTAGCCCGGGACGCGCCCCACCAGCCGCTCGGCGTAGGGGAAATCCACCTTCCAGAGCAGCGAGCCGTAGCCGAACACCCACATGGCCGCCGCGCCGCGGGCCTGCGCGCTGCGGGGGGGTGGAGC
>JAVJGJ010000032.1:1450728-1462339 GCA_035590215.1 Microhierax caerulescens | reverse complement strand
GGGGGGGAGGAGCCGCCGCGGGGGGGAGGAGCCGCCCGCGAGCTGCCCCCCCGCCCGGCTGGGTGCTGGGTGCTGGGTGCTGAGCCTCTGCCTTCCCCCGCAGCGCGGCGCGGCGCGGCGCGGCCGCCATGGACTTCACGGAAGCCTACTCGGACCGGTGCTCAGCCGCGGGGCTGGCGGCGCGGCGGGGCGACGCGGCGGCGCTGCGGGAGCTGGTGGCGCAGGGGTACAGCACCGACGTGCCCGACAACAGGGGCTGGATGCCCCTCCACGAGGCTGCGGCTCACAACGCCGCGGGATGCCTGAGGCTGCTGCTGCAGGCAGGTGAGGGGGACACGGGGTGTGAGCTGCGCGCTTCGCACCCCAGCACCCTGACCGGCGCGACAGACGTGCAGAACGTTCGTCGTGTCCCGTTGCGTGTCTCGGTGTGGTCCCACAGACACTGGCATGCTGGATCCACGACAGGAGCGTGCTCTGGCCAAGGCAGGTGCCTGCGCAGGGCCAGCAGCAGCTGCACTGCTGCTGCATGGAGCTGATAATGGCGCGTCTGTGGGTGCCCTCCAGGCCACACAACCCAAATAACTCCATTATTTTAAGACAACTGCGTTTTGTAATTCGTTGCTAAACAAACTTTTTCTCCCCCCACACCCCTGTCCGTTTTTCTCATTTGTAGCACCATCTGATGACTACATAAACTCAAAGACCTTCGAAGGGATGTGCGCACTGCACCTTTCGGCACGCTACGGGTCTTTGGAAAGCGTTCGTGTTCTTCTGGAAGCCGGGGCAGACCCCAATGAAGTCACCACTGAAGCAACCACCCCGCTGTTCCTAGGTGACGCGAGCTGTCAGAACAACCCATCAGTGGGGAAAAGCTTATTCACTGAGCTTAAACCCACCAGAGTTCATTCACTGCCTGCCATGTTTCGTATTTTGGTAGCCTAAATACTAAACTTGTAGACTCAGAGATGGAGTGGGTCTAGAAATTACCTTGTATTTATGGTTACATCTGCTTCAGACTGTGTTTTAAATCATAATTGTAAAGCCAAATCAGTTTTCTGCATCACCTTTTCTTTCTAGCACCGACAAGGTCTAGGAAGTGTAGGATTGCAGCTAGATGAGGGTGTTTCGAGTCTTCTTTTAGATCTTTTTATCATTATTATTATTATTACTACTCCCCAGTTCTTACGTGGAAAGTCTTTTTTTTGCATTCCCTAATTTAGCAATTAAGGTCCATTATTTTAGGGAGGGTTCTATGATTTATATTTGACATAATTAAATGCTTAAAACTTCCGCTATAGTGAATCCTCTGAGACTGAATCATCTAATGAAATACCCTTACTGCTTTACCGACCTCTGTACCCAGGCAAACATCGTGGCTGCCACGTTACCTTTCCTTACAAGTCTATTCACATGTTACTTTTAAGCATCCAAATAGCTGATTTGCTATAGACAACTGGTAGCAGGTAGTGCTTGCGGGGGAGCCGTTACCAGCGCGCTGGGTAGCGGTAGCACTGGGTGCAAGTGCTTACATAGATCAGACAGGGCCAGGGAGCGCTCCTGGGGTTGCGTAGCCAAGAGATTTTTCAAAAGGAAAACGTTTCTGCTCAGGGGAGCGCGGCCTGTGCAGCGGGGTTATGGCACAGCGCTGTGTTGGACATACAAGCCGTGGCGCTCCTTGGGCGAGCTCGGGCGCTAATACTCTGCGTTCAGTCAGTAGCAGCTGTTCACAGGTCACTTATCGCCAAACCCAGCTTTTAGGGTTACACAGGAAACGTGCCTTGGTAGAACCTGCTGTTGGCAAAAACTTGAGGATCAGTCGGGGTGCTAAAAGAGGGTTTGCCAATGAATTGCATTAGCAGAAATTAAACGTACACATAATTTTATGTAAGTGTTTAAAGCAGTTTAAAACTTTTGGATTTTTTTAAAGTCAGAAAGGTAGCCAACTGGGCTTCTCAAGCTCGAGAGGCCATTGCAACTGTCATGCAGTTTGGTGCCTGCTGCAGAATTGTTTCCATGTTCTACGGGAAAGGAGGGAGGAGAGAAACTTGCTTCTGTTATCTGTGTTAGCCCAACATAGGTGGAATTTTAACAAGTCTGTCTAAAAACTTGGTCGATAAATTTCCATTCTCTAGTACTGTTTTGGGGGTGTAAATGTAAAAGGCAAGTAGTTGTATAAAGGCAAGTTTAAAAGAATTACGGTTGCTGGTCAGAAAGTTAGCAGTGAGACCATCTGAGTTTTCAGTGAGTTCTTTAAACCCATTTAATTAGAAATTTTTCCTCTTGTTCTTCATTTTTTTTTTTTTTTTTTCTGTTCTGTTCAAAGCTGTTGAAAACGGGCATGCAGACATTGTAAACTTGCTGCTCCAACATGGAGCAAATGTTAAAGGACCTCATTGTTGGTCTGGATGGAATTCATTGCACCAAGCTTCTTTTCAGGTAACCTGTAAGTGTATCACAAAACTTCCATGTGCGGGTGTATTCTAAGTGATAATTTATCTATTTCTTTGCCTTTTTATTGGTATTTTTTCCTAACCTGCCCTATCAGTAATAAGGTTGTCTAAATGCTCAAGGGCATGCACTGCGCTGAAGAGCGTATGTGAAACTACGTGAGATGTCGATGTTGCAAAGCAGTAATTATTTAAATATTATAAGCATTGCTTGTGCTCCCAAGCTCATGTGTTGTGTTTGGGAAGTGAATCTCTTACAAAATTTTTTTTTGAGAAAAAGAGTTCCGTATAGTATGTCAGCATCAGTGAAATGTATGACCTATTTCCAGAACAGTCATACGTTAGCTTAATGGTTAAATAAACTGGTTTAGTTTCCATTTGTATGTATCATGTAAATGAACAAATGTGAATTGGCTAATGTTTAATTAATTGGCTGCCATCGATTATTCGGTACATTTTTTATTGAATATATTGCATTTTTCTTATTTCTGTTAGGAATGGGTGGGGGGAAATAGATTAAGTCAATTCCCTTCAGCATTATTGGTTAAGAATAAAAATATTTCTTTCAGGGATGCACTGAGATAATGAAAATACTCCTGGAGAAAGGGGCAAGCAAGGAATGTAAGGATGACTTTGGAATTACACCTTTGTTTGTTGCTGCTCAGTATGGAAAGCTGGAGAGTTTAAGGCTGCTCGTCTCCCACGGTAATAGTGATCATTCATTTGGCTTCGTTGTTCTTAAACTTACATCAACCCATCACCAGATGCAATTACAGTTCTGCTCTTGCATTTTGTAACTTCAAATTTTAGTATTTTTTGATGTAATTATAGTTGCAGATGGGTATGCAAAACCATCTTAATTGCTTAAAACTTATTTTCGTAATGTAATGGAGTTTTCAGCAAGTGACAGTAAGAACTAATAAATCGAAATGACAGAAAAGATTAACGATCATCAGGGTCTTCTAGAAGCCCTCAATAGTACTGTTAGCGGTCTGACATTGAGGACTTTGCTCTTTTAACAGGCTGTCGTTCAGGCTACGTGAAGATGCCTCTCTCTGGTCATAAAGTGACAGCAACGGTTCCATTCACGTAGTTGACAAGTCTTATATGTCAAAGTGCGTGTGTTCTTACAACCAAAATTAATTGCCAGAACTATTAAGCCCAAGGGAACCATGACCTGACCAGATAAATGGTACTGATCTACCAAACAGGGACAATCTTAAAAAAATAATTGCAATCAAAAGATTGCCTGGTGCATTGCCTTTCCTCCAGCACATTTGTCTGGTGGTGTGCTAATCTGTGACAGAGGGAAAGGATCCCCTGTATAAAATCGAGCTGGGTAATGTTAAAGCACTGACTGTTTAAAAAACTTAGCAACAAGCTACTTAACGTTTCCTTATTACTGTGGAAAACCTGTTGTGTTGTGAAGTCACCCCGTGAAAACCAATTACTGATTAACGCTAATTTGCAGTGTATTCAGTGTCCTGTAGTGGTGATGTAAAGTATTGGCCTTTTTTGTCAGGTGCCGACGTAAACTGTCAAGCCAAGGACAAAGCCACCCCCCTGCTGATCGCCGCGCAGGAGGGCCACGTCGCCTGTGTGGAACTGCTCTTATCAAAAGGGGCAGATCCCAACCTCTACTGCAACGAGGATAACTGGCAGTTACCTATTCACGCGGCGGCGGAAATGGGCCATAAGAAGTAGGTGATTAAAAAGACGTCCAGACAGAAGATTCTGGTCATAAAAACCTAATTGACAAAGAGGAAGTTCAGCTCTAAAAGGAACAAAAATGAGTTCTCAAGCTGTTCCGTAGTTTAGAATGCCTAATTATTTTCATATTTTAAACGTCTGTGAGTAGTCCTGGTAAAGCGACCGACTGCTTTTAATTGAGCATGTAACCTGGGTCTGAGCCGTGTCCTAATGAGTTTAGAGGGTGTTCCACGGTGCCGAACCAGGCGTCGGTTCACTTGATAGCCACATTGCTTGTACATTTTACAGTGCAAATAACAATAACGTATGCTTTACACATGACTTGAACAGCTGCTAATTAGAATTATGTTCCTAACCATGAGGTAGCAGAAGTAGTCACTTGCAAATAATGAATTAGCTGAACCAGCCAGAAAATCAAAGGCACAGAACAGTTCCTTTAATCCTTCTAGAAATGTGTCTGTGGCTTTGCCCAGTCCCAATGATCCAAGTCCCTTTGACAGCAGAAAGCCAAGAGCGGAAGGAAGTTCCCAGAGTAGCAGGTCTTTGCGGAGAAGCATCTCTCGGGAAGCCCATCATTTGCTTGTGTGACAGCACTTAAATACATTAATGATGATACTAACTGCAAAATGATTAGACGTTTGATCTCAACCCCTAGCAAAAGGAGATCATCAGCTGAGCTGTCACGAAAAGTTTGTGCAACTAATTGATGCCCCTACTCAAAGTGGCAAGGAGGGCAGGCTGCAGCAGGTACTGAGGGAGCTGGTTCTTGTTCATTCTCTCAGAAATGGAAGGTGCGTTAGCCAAGCTGTCAGTACTAGAAATGTCTGTAAATCAAATGCTGCCTTTGTAGCTTTTGCAGCAATACATAACCGGTGACCTCTGAGCAGGACCAGTAAGTTCCAGCAGCAAAGGAAGTGGTGTTTGTCACTAATCCTTGTTAGCTGGAAGGGATGAGGACTGGAGTGTGGGCTATGAAATGGGACGATTTTTCTGTTTCGGCATCTTGTTGAGTGCCGTTGAACAGAAGTAAATACTCATTTTATTAGCAACCGACATTTTCAGTTTGTGTTCAGGCTTCATAGAAGTCTAGATTTAATGCGCGCTCTATTGCTATAAAAATGTTTGTTGGATGATAGGAAATAACCTGTCCCTGGTTCGGATTAAAATATTTCTTTGCCAGCCTAAACCCATGCCAAAGCACAATGCTCATGATGGGTCTATGTATGAAATGATAAAGATTGTTCTTTTACATGAACTCTGTAGTGAAAAACAGGTAGGATTTTCCCCTTAAGTTCTAATGACCATATGAAAAACGACCATACATTTAAAATTCATCATTGCATCAGATCACAAACTAAATAGTGGTTTTAAATCTTTGCAGGATATTGGAGCTGCTAATACCAATTACCGATCGCATTTGTGACAAAGGCAAAGGCAAAGTGAGCCCCGTGTACTCAGCAGTGTATGGTGGTAGTAAAGAGTGCCTGGAAATGTTACTCAGAGAAGGCTATAGCCCAGATGCTCAGGAGTGCCTCAGCTTCGACTGCAGGTCGCCCATGTGTATGGTCTTCCAAAAAGAGTAGGTACACCTCGTACATTTTGAAACTATTCATAATTCTGTTGGCCTTTATTTAACTTCTCTCAAAGGTGCAGTTTTCCTGCCTGCCTTCCTCGGTTCTTGAGCTGACAGTTAACAGTAAGCTGAAGGGTGCGTGGGGCTTGGATTTTGCATGCACCCCCGAAGAACCTTGCGGAAATCCCCGAGGGGAAGCTCCCGCTCTTTGAAGAAGAGTCTTGTAGAACATAATTGCAGTTTTCCTGCTTCCAGAAGGCCTCACCAACACGTCTGTGATGCTGTAACTGGATCGCAAGGACTCTGAAGTAGCCAGATCCTTTTCAGTAAGGATAAGTTATTGGGGAAAAAATAGTGTATTCCTGTATTTCTGCATGCCAGTCTTGTGCATAAGACGAGCAGAATTAATCGGCTCAGCCTGTAGCGGTGAGGAGGGCCGGGGAACTGAATGATGGGTTCTTCTAGGTCATGAGCCGTTTCTTTTGATGCCTGGTGAGTGATGCCTACCCCGGTGTTCAACAGGAGATAAAATAATGCTTACTTCATAATGCAAAGGCTATAATCTGGGAGGACAGATAGTAAGGTATGAAAGCCTGACTCGTGTGTGTGTGTGGTGTCACTGGGATGCTGCGTGCAGCGAGTTGCAGAGCTTCCCGCAAATACAGCTGGATGTAGATTAAACCCTCAGCAAGTCTGAACATCGGGCTGATCCCTGACTTCTGGGGTGCAGTCATCTGGTGTGTTCACGTCTGTGTCTGTTGCAATCGGCGTATCTTCGAGGTGAAACCTCATCACGTGGGCACGGCGCTTGCTGCTGGTGGCAGGCAGTGGGGGGTCAGCAGGGTGCGATACCACTGCGTTGCAGGTGCTGCTCCGTGGTGACTTTGGGCAGTTTGTGGTCAGAAAGCTGCTCTGAAGGGTCGGAAGCCTGGCGGAACCACAGGTTTTTCGGAACAAAAGGAATAAATGTGGGGGCTGGAGTCTCCTGAAGTAGTTTTGCATTTTTAAACTGGTGCTTTCCAGAAAGAGCTGCGGTCAGAACGGCACGCTGCGCTTTCCTTTAGTTTGGGGGGATTTTTGGTAGAAGAAATTTGGTTTCTTGGGAGGCAAGTAGTGAAATGGTAGATGCTTTCTAGGGAAAAACTAACAGGATGTCCTGTTCCTTGTGTGCCGTTCATAGGTTTTTTTATTTCATTGATATTTTCCTGAAATACGGGATCACCTTACTTGGGATTAATCTGGGATATTGCCTGTTCCATGAAAAGTTCACTTTGTTTCAACGGTTCTTGAAGCTGGGCTGTTCACTGCCTTCTGGGGACCAGTTACTGGAGTTCATCAGTTACACAATTAAAGCACACGAGAAGTACAAGGAATGGCTGCCTTATCTGCTCTTGGCTGGTTTTAATCCAGTGAATTTAATGCGCAGATTCTGGTAAGCAGATAATGTTATCTTGTTTACTTAAATACTGTATGCTAATCTGCAAAGCTGTTGCTAATGTTATTTAATGAGCACTTTCAGAGGACAGTACTTGATAACTGGTTGCCATGATGGTGGGGTTACTGAATAAGTCACACGTAATGGCTGGATTCAATTAAAAACCCATTTATTTTAGGAAGAAAGCTAGAATGGAAATTGCATTATCACTACACTGGGGGAAGGCATCGTATTTTATATCTAACATCTCTTATTAGCCCCCAAATTTAGTTGCAAATTGTGTGTGTATGTATCATACTGTAATGGTAAGAAGAGTTCAAAATAGCAAGAAAGAGGTTAGGAAGGATGAGAAACAAATGTAAAGTGAAGCTGGGCCGAGGCTAGGAGGAGAGGAAACAGATGCAGAAGTCTTTCCACATACAAATAGCTGCTTGGTATATTTTATACTTAATTAGGCACTACAGAATTAAACTTACATTTAAAATTAGGAAGTATCTGTACTTTCTTCTGTGTTTTTCTTGTCCATGAAGATGACGCTTAGACTTCACTACCACCGTGTGCCTCAGCTGTGTTAAAACATAATGTCATATGTGTAAACTCGTGACATGCTTTACATAACTGTATGAAAGGAATAGGTTTTTAAGGTTTACTTAAATACTGATTTATATTTCAGATACTGTTAGGCTGTCGAGGTTAAGTTATCATCAGTCACTTTAACTGCATTCGTTTATGACTCAGTAAGATTCTGTTGATCATTAGCATCCATGGTTTTCTGAGGAGCGATTGGAGCATATACGAAGCGTGGCATATCCGTGCTTCTGTAGGTCACATTTATTCACAGAAGACCAAGAGACTGGCCCCGAAAGTATTTAACACGCTCCAAGGTTGCAGTTAGTGCCTGAACAAATCGCACTGTCCGTGCGTCTCATGTGGTGCTTTTTGGCATTCTTGTTACCTAAACCACAAATACTTCTGTACCAATTACTTCCTTTGTTTAAGTGTCCACTTTTTAAAAGAACACTTACCACATCATAATCTACAAAGTTAATATTTTTGTAAATTTAACTTCAGTATTAACTATTCACTTCTGTCCTGGCAGGTAACAGAATAGTAGACAACAAATGACATATATGCATATGGCTCATTAACTGTCTCCGACTCGTTGTGCAAAACAACTGTATAATCAGTCATAAAGTGGTCAGTGTAGAGCTCTGACAATTTTAATTACCAGTGAGAAAAGTAAAGCCATCATTCTCTTACAGAAAGCTAGGCAATCGCATCTCTCTCCTGTATGCTTTTCGGAGAACGTAAGTTCAATCAAATGCGAAGAATGAAATAGTAAAGACTAGAAGGGCCATAAAATACTTTTGACATTAATCTCTTGTAAAAAGCAAGTGTATTAAAAGTATTTAGTCTGGTATTTTTGCTGTGTTTAGAGCAATTTAGATTTCCATTCAGATGAAAATTCAGGATTGTACACATCTAGCCAACGTTCCGTGAAATCGCCTGGCTCCTCATCATGCGTAACATTAGAACAGTTGTTGTACCTGCTGTTACTTAAACCTCTTTATACAGTCTGTTCAGTTAAGCTGCTGTTAAAAAGTTCTTCACACATGCCGAAGATTCTAAAAGTAAATCATACTGATTTCTGAATACATATAAATGCAATCTCTGGTAGAAGGAGAGTTTGAAACACTTGTAAACTTTGTGGTTTGGTTTGGTTTAATAACTAAGTATCTGAATATATGTGCATTTTTCCACCAAATGTGGTAGTAATGCTTTGGTGCCTTGACCCCTTATTAAAATTGAAGTGGAATAAGAAATTTGTGCAGAGGAGAATGCTGCCTATTTCTCAGGTGTTTAAGTTTCAGAGCAGGTATTTCCCTCTCAGTCTAACTTATTCCTAAAAGGAGACAGAGGAAGATAAAATTACATTTGTATAGAGGCCGGTGCTGTCAGAATTACTTTGACTTTCTCTTTAATGGTTTTCTGTCCCTGGGCTTAGGACGTAGGTTGTTGAGGATTTGTTAGAAAATAGTAAAGCTTTTCCATTATTATATTTATGCTATTGTGTAAAATGATATTTATGGGGAGTTTTTGTTATGCAGGATTTTCTCTGTGAGTGAGAGCGCCCTTAATTTCATCCTGGAGTTCACAAACTGGAAGAGACTCCCTCCAGCTGTAGAGCAAGACCTGTCAGACTACAAAGAGAAGTTCAGTTGGACTCCCAAGAGCCATTTCGGTAAGCAGTACAGTTAGGGAAAACATGTCCCTGCGTGTGCCACCTCTGGGCTCCAAGTGGGAAACGGCTCCGGGGCTCACGCCTGGTGGCAGAGGAGGTTCTGAGTCGATAGACATTGCTTGTCCGTACTGGGGAGCAAAACCAGCCGGTACCCTAAACAAGCAAACCACCTTTGAACGAATTTTTTACTCACGGCATTGTTCAGTTCATCGTGGGTGCGTTTCGGGTAGGTACTCTCAGTTTAGGCCCTTGATTTTCTCTACCTCCCTCCCTTCACATGGTGTCACTCCCCTCTGTAGCTGCAGTTGCACTTTTTTCCCCGAACTGTGCTACAGAGATGCTGCCACCATCGCTGACGGCCTCGGCCAGCGGCAGGTCCGGCTGGGAGCTGGTCACCACTGGCTCCATCGGACATGGGGGAAGCTTCTGGCATCTTCTCACAGAAGCCACCCCTGTAGCTTCTACCCCGCCACCAAGACCCTTGTGTATCTTTTCACACAGTGGTTGTCCCAAGTCAAGCTATTTAGCAGCATGTTAGAACATTTGGCATGGTAGCATGACTCAGTTGGCACGTAATTTGGTACTTACCCTAAAAGTGTTTTCCCGTGTGTTACTGTGTTGCTGGCTTTACTTCCAGATTAAATTTTCAGTGCTCGTAAGGCGGCATGAGCCCCTCTCCCCCCAGGTTAGGGAGCTGTTCTAGGCTGGTTAGGTGAAACTTTCTGATTAAGGATAAAATGATTCTTTGACACAGTTTCTGGAAGTTCAATGTAGCTCTTCTAGCTCCTGTAGGGAAATTCCAAAAATGCTGATTCTAGCAGGCAACAGCCCTTTACTGTCGAGAACTCTGCCTTGACAGGGATTCGGGTGGGATCCAGCTAAACCAGGTGACCACAGGCAAGTGATGTAATCCCGTGGTGTCCTGTTCAGTGTTTAACTTGGGGGTTTTTTAAATTTTCAGCCTTCATTCCTTCCCTGTCTCATCTTTGTCGTCTTGAGATCCGGGCCATTTTAACGAGCAAACGCCTGCGATCAGACCAGTTTATTCGGGAATTGCCATTGCCGGCTTGTCTCCAGGACTACCTCCTCTACTTGGACGTACTGCGCGTCAGCGCTATCCCAGAGGCCGAGGATTACCTGGGGCAGAGAGAGGAGGGAGCTCCTTCTACCAGTCACTCCGCTGCTGAAGGTGCAGAGAGGAGGGACACGTCTGTCACCGGCACTAGGTGATGGCGCTGCCAGTGACTGAACACTGTGGCTGCAGATTTTGTAATGGCAATTAGCAGACACTGGGGAAGAACTGCTGTAAATAACTGTAGTAGTAAGTCTTTTCACACTGTAGTTTTATACTATATCTAGAAGTTTGTTAAAAGTTCTATGCCTTACTTGTTTAAAAAGCCTGTTGTAGCTTTCTAAGTCTGTGAACTTTTTCTGTTTTTTGAAAGTAAACTTTTAACTCTTACAGAGTAAAATTAGCTTGTTCAATGAACACGGCTTATGTAGCAGTCAAAATCTATTTGGTCAGACACTGTTATTAAATGCTTTATTCTAAGTACTGCTATATGAAATAAAATTATCTGAAAGTCAAGGAACACAATAGTTTAGTATTATGCATTTCTGCATTGGGAAGTGATCTAGCTGAACCCCAGATAGGAAAATAATATGAGAAAGGAAATTGTTTACTGAAGGAACTGATGTTTTTTTCTCCCCTTTCCTTGGTCATCTGTATGTGGCAGAACGTCAGTGGGAGGCTGGCTCGGAGCCTGACCCAGTCCCTCCCCTTGCATAGCCCACGGGCAAGGCACGAGATGTCCCCACAAGCACAGCAACAGCACCGCCGCACAAAAATCCCTCCTTTAATGGAGTCAAAAAGTAACCGCTGTCCCTGCAGGGTGGGTGGCAGGGCCGGGGCAGGGACACCTTGGGGGAAGAGAGCTGCATCCCCTGCGCTGGGAAAGCCCTCGTCCTGCAGAGGCGATGCCAGCGCTGCTGGGCTCACTGGTAGTAGATGCTGAAGGCGTGGAGGATGTACAAGAAAGTTGTGACGAAGGCAAAGAACTGCATGAGAGGAAGAAGAGCAAAAGTTGGGGGCAGCTGGGGAAGTCTAACCCCAGCTCCTCTCAGTGCTCTCCCCCTGGGGAAGCCTCCCAGCCTAGAGCTCCCTTCAGCCTCAAAGACGTGGCGCAGCCCGCCGGGGGGGGGGG
>JAVJGJ010000032.1:1428857-1448601 GCA_035590215.1 Microhierax caerulescens | reverse complement strand
AGGATTTGACCCCCATCATTTGCTAGAGCCATTAGCGGGGTGGCGTAGCTCGGCATACTCACTATCTCCGGGAGGATGAAGGCGTAGGGGACTGTTTTGAAGACGGCCGGTCCGGAGGGCAAGGCGGGCTGCGTGGAGGCCGCGGGGGGACACGCCGAGGCCATCTCTTCTCAGCTAATGCCACGACCGCTCCGACTCGGCTCCTTGCATTTGCCTGCACCGCGCCGCTCCCCTGCGGGGTTTTAACCGACACACCCGCAGGGACGTAATCACAGAAACCAGCCCAGGCTGGCACCACGCCGCTTCCTCCAGCTGAAGGAGCCCTCGGAGCCCTCCCGTCACCGCGGTACTGCCAACACTGGGATGGGGGAGCAGCGAGACCCCGGCCCCGCCACCAGCACACAATCAAACTCTTTAACGGGAGGGGTGAAAGAAGAAAACATCCTACACCATGCCAGGGCAGAAGCGTTTCCTGCTATCAACTTTTTTCTTTCCCCTGGCATGTTTTCAAGCCTGAAATATTTTTCCTTCCACTGTTGTTGCCTCCTCCCCTTTCTCTTCAGGTTTCTGCTCATGGTCACGTCAGTCTCCCCCACACCCACTGGGCACATCCAGCCTTCGAAAACTTGCAGCCAAACATATTTCACAGGCAACTCAACACGCCAGTAAAAGAGGGGAGGGTCTGCCCACGTGCTCCTGAGCGCCCAGAAGGGTCTGAAGGACAGCTACTGGGACAGATTCAATCCCTACCCCCTGGCAGCTGCACTTTGGATTTGACAAGCACGCACTGCTTCCTCCAGCGGACTTGGCCTCACCCCGTAACTGGTGGGATGAAAGGCTGGAAGTGGCGTCTCTGCCTCTCAGCCTTGAGAGGCCAGCACGGCTCCGCTAACCGGGGCAATACGCTACGGCAGGAGGAGCGCAGTACGATACCGTATCTGTCAGGAGAGCCAAGTGATGCCCTAG
This sequence comes from Microhierax caerulescens, assembly GCA_035590215.1. Lineage (NCBI taxonomy): Eukaryota > Metazoa > Chordata > Aves > Falconiformes > Falconidae > Microhierax > Microhierax caerulescens. The sequence continues at coordinate 1,447,635 of JAVJGJ010000032.1, read as the reverse complement.
GAATTCAGCTTCTATGCCAAGTTCTTGCGCAATACAGAGCAAAGATCAAGTCCATGATGTTTCTTATTGTCCGAGCCCTTCCTAGGCTGGGCGGAAGCGTTTCTGGCATTTCTGGAGGCTCTAGTTTACAAACGCTGTCAGTGGGAGCTGGCTTCGGGCTCCGTGCGGCACGCTCTGGTCTCTGAAAGGTCTTGTTTTAAAACATTTCACACAAAACTAGTGCCTGGCTCGGCCTTAAATCCATGTGACTCGGCACAGAGGGAGCTGCCACACGGTACAGCCATGCCCAGGGGAAACGCAGCATGCCCTGAATCCGCACCAGCTTTTGTTTGTATTAGGTGGGTCAAGCACATTCCTATGAATAACCCAACCTTTTCCTGAGTGGGAAAGAAAAACAGTAAAACAGTCTAAATACAGAGCATCCTGCTGTCTGCTGATTGGGCAAGAGATTGATACTTTTTTTCTCCTAGCCTGGCTCAGCAGCATTCTTAAAGATCACTGCTGTTTTCCTGGCCTGCTACTAGTCTACTGGGGTACTGTGACAAAGAGTCTTTTGTTCACCCTAATTAAAACAAAACTGGGAATTAATTGGAAGCTGCAGGAGAGGAGAAAAGTGCTGCCACAGCATTTGCTCAGCTTAGACAAAATACGACACTTGACGTGGCTACAACAGTTGGTGCACGGAGTAACAGACAACCATAGCCTTGTCTAAGATTGCCAAGTCAAATATTTAAAACACACTTTCCATTAGTTAAACTGATAAAATAATTTTAGTCTCTCTCAAAACGTTTTTAAAAGTGTTAAAATATTCTTTAAAATTCAGACAGTACGCAGTTTCACTCTGCTGAGAATTCATTTACATTGTTACCCTATTTGTATAGAGCCTGAATTGTTCTTCTGTAATCCATTCAGACTCCAGGATTGCTCTCCCTCACTTCTCTTAAGAAATCGTAAGTCAGCTCTGAGATATCAAAGGCTTTGTGAGTGTTTTCTGATGACAGCAGATAATGAAGTGCACCATTATTCTCTTGGCTCTTTTTCAGAAAATCAGCAATCACCCTCCAGCGAGATGCTTCGGACTCTTCCTCAGCCCACTTGTGGTCAGGGAGGAGAGTGGACCGGAGGAGAGGGAAGACAGAGTCGTGGTACACCAGGACAAACAGCGATTTCAGAAATTCTCCATCTCTCTGCAGAGAAGAGGATTTGAAAGTACTTCAGTGCAAATACATGGCGTTTCCAAGCACTCCGCCGGAAGTATTGTGCACGGGGAAAAAAGAACAAAGAAGAAAACATTCAGCTAACTCCCAGTCCCCAGGATCACAACGGGAAAAGATCTGACCTTCCTAAATCAGCATCAGTTAGCCAGCCGGGCCTGGGACTCGCCACCGAGTACGCTACATAAACTACAGATCAACAAGTCTGCTCTCCAGCCAACTTTTCCAAACGACAAAGCAGCGATACGCAGCCAGACCCTGCTGGGTACCACGAAACGGCCACCGAGAGCCCTTTGTTCCCGGGGGGTTTGTATTTCTTCCTAAGAACAGCGGCATGCGACTACTGTTCCCCACAGCCTCTGCACGTAGAGACAGCCAGGGTAGTGCCACATCCTCCCCCACCGCCTTGGAAGCCCAAACTCCGCTTGTTTCTCTGCGGCCCCAGGCAGAGTTGGAATGATCCCACACTCCTTGCAGCATGTGGCTCTTAGCGGGAGGCAAGGCCACGCCGTCCGTACCGTTATTTTCCGCTTTCACAGGACGTTTTGTGCATGGCGAGAATTGTGCCCTCCCCTGTAAAGACCAGTTTGCAAAACTCAGACTAAGCAGCAGCCTGGTCAGTGATCAAACACTGAAAGATCCCGACGCTGTAACTAGACAAGATCTGTGCGCCGCATTTCCCACACGCACACGAGAAAAACCCCTTCATGCAAGGAGGACAGATGCAACGTGCTGCCTCCTGGAAAACTCCTTGATCACCAAGACTCTTCCAGAAATGTTCCAGAAACGTGAGTGCTATGAGTGGCACGGAACGCCTCAGCAGCAGACTTAGCAGCTAAGCTAACAAGTCACACAGCCGTGCAAGGAGTAAGAATTCACCAAGCAGCAATCCTACCACGGGAGTGGCACATGACAGATCAGGTAAAACTGGATGGTTCTGGGATACCGAGGAGTTACTAATTCTTTGAGCAGATCAGCTTTCGTTTTGGATAAATGACCGTGAAAAAGTGATTCTGACTCAACAGCATTTTGTTTTGTTTGCACCAACGAGGAGATCTTCTCGCCCCTCTATTCAGTAGCACGCACAGTGAATGAAATACTCTGCTGCTGCTCCCAAGAAATGAAGTGCCTTGGATCAAGAGCCAGTGCCTTTCCCGTTCCGTTACCTACAGCTTCTCTGTCCAGAACAGGCGGTAGGACCAAGGCAGGGTAAGCCTGGTGACACGGGCAGTTCTGTTCCTAGCCGTCTACATGCCAAAACGGGAGGTTACATCTGTCAGAGGTAGGGAGACTTGCAGAATTCAGAGGCCTTCTTCAGGCAGACTGATGGAGGGCTGGAGCTCAGAGGTTGGAGGAGGAGAGATTATTCTGTGAACGTACACGGCCCCTTTTGTACCAGTGGAAAGTTTTTACCAGTCAAGCACTGGAAGCACCTCATGAAAGGGAGCCACGCTTCAGGTACGAACCTGCCACAGCTTCCCCACTAACCACCATACACAAATGCTGAGGCAAACACAAGTTAACTTCATACTCCTCCTCCTCCTAGCTTACTGGTATAAACATGGGTAAAGAAACGTTAAGAACTGCATCTAGCATATCTACATTTTCTAAACAAATGTACAGCGAGAGAAAAAGTTAACTAGCAATAACACTGACAGAAAGCTTCTCGTTTGAATTAGATTGAATGTATGTCAAATAAAAAAACTCTAATTTTTTACCTTCTCGGACCTCTTCAACGTTCTTTCTCTATCTGCCCAAGCGCTCTAAAATGAAGTTAAACGTCAAATCAGACTGGGATGGTGGGGATCTAAAGCAATTCCATTTTTAGCTGCAAAAATCCCTCCTGCAGTCCCACAGCTCCTGCCGCAGTCCCACTTCCCCCACGCTCCCCACCCCTCCCTTGCACTAACCCACCCAAGCACGCTCCGGCTGCGGCTGCATGGCTAGCAGCACCCAAACTAGCCAGTCCATGTCTCTGCACCCCTTCGGCACGTACTCGAGCGTTCTCTTGCAGTTCTGAAGGCACTAAGACACAAGAGCTGTATGTACTTGAAACAATTAACTTTTCTGCTGTTTGGTTTTCCATTTAACTTTTTGTGGCATTAAAAAAAAAGAAAAAAACAACTGACTCGAGTTCTGCAAACTATGTGGAAATCCTGACACAACATATGCAATAGATAACATACCCGAAGTGCATCCATCAGGTCTGGCTGATCCACGAGTTGAGGGAAAGTTGCTAAAATAGGACTACAGATTACATCTGAAACAGAAAACACACACACTCAAGGCTAAGGAAGAAACGGGATGGTTTTCAGGGCATCAACACATCAAGGTGTTCAGCACATCCCCTCCCCTCGGATAATTTCAACGGGAAAATTAGCTGCAAGAGTACTCCAAGGAGTGGCAGGGAAGGCAGAAGAGCTCTCCATCCACTGCATCCTCTGACTGCAGCAAACTGAAAGGCTGAGAGACAGTTACCCTGAGAGCAACACACGAAACACAACTGCTGGGTTTTTAGGAGAAGCCAGCAAGCAGGAGACCTGCCTGGCTTTCCATGCGGGGCAGACTGAGGTGGTTTTCCTCATTTTTGCACCTGTCTTTATTTTAATAAACATCTGACATTGTGCTGCTTGGTTTGGATGTTATGAGTAAACACGCTTTCATTCTACCTTAACCTGGCTTGCGTTGTGTGTGATCTTAAGGTAGCTGGGCAACAAGCGACAGAGTAAATTCACCCAACGGGGCTCATCCCCAAACCGCCACGGCCTCGACGTGCCTCCCGCCGCAGCGGCTGGGGCCAGCGGGGTCTCGGTGGAGCCGAGCAGGCCGGTGTGTCAGAACGGGGCAGCGCTGCCTCGCCGGGACCGCAGGAACCAACGCTCGCTCCTAGGAAGCGCAGCACGCCTTGAGCCCAGCGGCGCGGTGGTGCTGTCGTTATTGTGGTTAACGAGATTGTGGATAAGATTGCAAGAGTGCTACAAGTGACACACAATGGAATTCTGGGCTTCTTGTGATTTTACACTTGTCTCTTTATGTTCAAGTTGATGGAAAGTTTAGTAAACACTAGTCATTTACCGATAATAAAACATTTCACGGAAGCAAGCCAGAACCGATTACTTTTGTGAAATGTAACTGGCGTTTTAAGCTACCTGTTAGTTGATTTTGAAATAAGAAAAATCTTCCGTTACACTAGTAAAAAGCAGAAAATGGCTAACAGAACAACTTCTGAAACCCTGGGGGAAAGCCTTCAAATCATTTCAAATGAGGCCTGAATCCAACTGGATGCAATTTATCTCCAGAAGAGGTCATTAGCCTGATCTACTGTCCTACATTACACAGATCAAATCAAGTAAGCGTGACAGTTCCTAACTGGCCTTTAAAACTAAGAAGTTTCATTTCTCTGTGGTCAGTTTATTAAATAAAGCACTAATTTCTAGAAGGGTCTGCCTTTCAGATACTGAAGTCCACATACACAGAATGTGTACTAAAGCTCAAGAAAATCAGGAAGGAAGTTATGAGCACCTCTGAAAGACGAACCCGTAATTCAGGTGCCTAAGTATGGCTAAAGAATGTAAGTTAAAAATGCTCGTAAGCGCACAAGCAAATTTATTTGCCATAGGAACAGACGATACATAATTCAGTCTGGAGAAGAGAAGGGAGAAACCACAAAAAAGCAACTTTGCAGTACCAATATATATTGTATTGGTGTACAAATCCACCTGTAGTACAGTTAAGAAATGCAATTTTTCCATATTTCAATTTGATATTAAAATGGAGGAGACTATAAACAATTACAGTTCTGTTGAAGGCTGTTGAAAGAAAGATGTGGAAGGACTAACACACTTACAAAATCAGAGCAAGATACCGAGTTCTAAAACCAGAACTCTTCCAGAGTTCTGTCTCTCCCTGCTGCATTAGTCAATAAGTAAATAATAGCGAAAAAAAAAAAGAGGATTACTTAGCCTCAATGACATCTGCCTAATCTCTTCTGTAACTCAGAGAACATGCAGACACTAGAAATTAATGAGTAAACCTGTGTGTATGCCTAATTTCTCATCGTATGGGTGGTGAAAAGGAAACATTTATCTTCCAAATAATCCTTTACCTTTATTTGCTTTCTATTTATTTAGAAATAACTCTACCTATCTGCACAGGCTTTTTTAAAACGAGAATTTCATTGAAAGCACTTCATTCCTGCTGTGTAGAAAACAAAAGTATTCCTGTGGGCTTTGCATTCTGCTACGTGAACTGACATCAAACAGGGCAACACATCAGATGCGGGCTGAAGTATTACTAGTTTGAAATGCAAACACACCGAGCGGTGATACTCACAGCAAGAGGCTGTTCCCTTTTGTCTACAGGGACAACAGCTTTCTGTTTGTCCCCACAACGCCTGCAGAGTGAAAATTAAACACACCGAAATCCTCTACACGGGCAGCATGACTTCCTCACCTTGTGAGATGGTCGGTCAATGGCAGCACTACCAAGGAACAAAATTCTACACACCCTGCAGCTGGGAGAGTTGCTCCTGCAGCCGCCTGCTTTCTCTTACAAAAGGGAGACTCTGGAGAGAGTAATTCTCTTTATGAACCTGATCTTTCTCCAACATGCTCTCCATACAGAGTAATTCTCCACAACAGCAACTCTTACCTGCACTTTGCATGCTTATTCTGTCTTTCAGGAGGGCATCACCAAGCATTTGTCGATAAAATATCAAGAGATGGACGTAGCACATGCTACCAAGCAACGTTTCTGGAAGCAAACTATTGGGAAAATAAAGAACACGTGGTTTGAGATTTTTATTGAAAACTGCTCCTATGAAACATTCAGTAAAACCTGAGGGTAATGACAGCTTCATGGATATTATTCATTAGCTCATACTGGCATCTCCATGAACCCATCACAACTTTCAAAGGCAATCATTGATACAGCATACATTGATACAGACTCTGCTGCTGCAGTTCTTAATCCTACCCAAAGACTTTGTTTTCAACAAAACAGCTCTGAGCATCAAACAGAGATCAAGTATGATAAGCAGGTAACATGACCCTCAGGTTTTTCCATGGCCAGTGTTCCAGGGAAGGGGAATACTTTAGGTCTCTGGGACCATTCTAGGCTATGTGAAATACTCTCCCAGTTTATGGCAGCACACACGAATACTTACTTCAGGATGGCTTTTGACTGCACACTTAGTGACCTCAGTTTCACTAGAAGCACAGGCTGTTTCCTGAGTGCCATAAACTGATGAAAAACCCCACTGCCTGCTAAAGAAAGAAATAACCACTATGAAATCAGTCATTTTGAAAGAACATTAAGAATTATAAGAATGGGCATTTAAATTTGGCAAGAGATGTTTTACTAAAACTGTAGTGGTTTAAGGATAGTCTGAAAACCAGGAGGAACTGAACGTCTGAAGATTTATCAGCTATCAACACTTGGTTGAACATAAGCTATTGCCTCTCTGCAGTACGTGGATTCGTGATATGCGTGCAGTAACGTGGAGGTAAGCGTCCAAATGGTAAAGGCCTCCCGTTGCTTGCAGCATGTGTCACTGGCAAACGGGTATTTTTACAGCTTCTGGAGGAAAGCCACAGCCGCCCATATTTAAAACACGAGTGGTCTGTCATCTGAACCAACTCTTAGCAAAGCTTTATTCAAGCCCACAGGGAAGACCCAGTGCAGACGTTCTGTAGCATATTTATGCACATGTGGATCTTACGTGTAAGTGGTAAGGGACTTGAACAGCCTGGTGGCTTGGGAACTCTTTAGACCAGCGTAACTGCTGAGCCTCGTACCATCCGTCAGCCCACAGCCAAGAACCTTAAGTGCACTTAAGGGAACAATTGAATCCATTTCTCAGAACTAACCTTCAACCTGCAAACGCTGGACATTACAGAAACACCAGCACTGGCACATGGTTCTGAATCCCACCAGCCAGTTCTCTTGTGCAAAATAAGAATACACAAAACAAAACCAGGCTGTGGTGACTGCATGCTAATGGGAGATAACGAGAGCATGGTGTAAAATCGGTGTAACATTTGTGGTATCGTTCCATTTGTATAATGTTCAGGAGAAACCACACCTCTTCTTGATATCGAAGGGTCAACCTCAACACCTCTCTCATAGGGAGTACCACCGTTTAATAGCAGCTCATGCATCCTGTGAAAGAAGAGCAGCACGGTGAAAATAAAAAGATAAAAGGATATACGAGAACAGCACAACCGCTTTCTGAGAAGGCAAGCTGCCTGCTATCTCAAATAAAAAACTGACATGGTGCTTGATGTTATGATTAGTATTTTACATGAAATGACTACGTCTAATGAAGTAGCCAAACCTTAAATGATAGATTTGCATTATATTGGGAAAGTAATTATTTTAAAAGAAATTAGCAACATTGATTCTTTTCCACACGACTCCAGTATTTTTCGTATATGAAATTTAGCAATTGTTTCACTAAAATGTTTTTGAGGAGTCACTGCTTACATAGTACATTTTAGAAATGGAAAACTAAAACATTGAAGAATAAGGTAATCTCAGTTCTGTCAAGAGTAAGTCACTGTTGCAGCAAGCATGGCATTTCACTTTGTAGACACCAAATTTAACTTAATGAAACAGAACAACGCTAGAGATTACATTTAGAAGAGATTTAGAAACTTATAAGCAGTAGAGGTCTCCCATGGGTATTTTTTTTGCCCTGTAATCCAAGTATATTCAGAATACACATATATATTTGGCAAAACCCAAAGTATCACAAGTCTTATCTACAATGCATAATTCTGTAAATTAATAAAAAGCTTTCCTACATTTAATAACATAGAAATACGTACATTTCATTATTATTTATGATAGTTGGACCCCTGAACTAATCATAAATCAGCTGCAAAACATAAGCTTATTCACACTCCCCAAGTGAGGTAAGAGATAAATTCACAACAACTCTTAGCTGCTTAGTCTTGGAAACCTATCTCCTAATTTTTACATACGAAAGGGATATACAGTAAAGTGCACGTAAAGAAGAGCTGGAATCAAAAAGGACGCTGCCACCTTCAGTTTGGGTAATGATTCTATTTATATAAACAGAACACTAAATAACTCCCTATTAGCTCAGACATTTCCATAGTTTTAAAATTCCTGAAGAATATTTTTCAACACACACTAACTTGCAACATTTCAAACCTGAACGTTGGGCACAGGGAGCACTTTCCCCACACAAACTCGGTAGAATGTACGCTGGGTGTGGAAGCAGGACCAGCTTTCTCACTGAAAGACCCAGTACAACCTGCACTTGAGTCTGGATTACACCTGTCCCTATTGGTGTGTAAATATGAAATATGAACTTTGCTCCTGGCCTAAAATATATGCATATAAATACATATGTTAATACACAGAGAGAAAGAGAGAAGGAAAGCCTAGTAAACTTACTTGGAAGGAACAGGCATTCCATCAGAAGTAAAAAGCTTCAGAAATGCCCAGCCACAGCTTAGCTCTCCTCTTTCACCTGTTGACTAGAAAAAACGTAAATAATTTGAGCTGGTAAACCAGAATGAGTAACTGAACCACAAACGTTTAGGATAATCACACAAAAACTGTAAAAATGGTAAAAGCCCCAGATTAGCGGTAAGCAAACACTGACTGTGTCACATTCACAGGTGTTTGAAGATGTTTACCAAACAGCACACACAGTTATGCTGAAGGTGATCATCTACAAACATATTTAAGAGATGAGGATTTATAAAGCCAAGAGACACACGTTTAAGTTTGATATAAGGGAAACCCAAGTATATCAAGCTCCTGAAAGAGAAGAAATAATGTAAAATTATTTTTTTACATTATAAAAAGTACACAGATACAAAATGTAAAAACTCCCAAAGCCGCACTGATGCTCTAAAGAGTGCAGGACAAAAAAAAAAGGAGGGAAAAAAGTCTGTCCAGAGGATTTACCCATCTGATTCCAGAGTCATCAGTTTCCAAGCAGAGACCCTGTGCATCAGAAGGCTTTATTTGCAGTCCCAGAGACAGTGCCCTGGAATGGGAGCTGATCCTGTGTGCCAGCTCATTCGCCTCCAGACCCCAAAAGCACTAGTAACAGCAGGTAGGAACTTGTAAACACTTCAGCTTTCATTTAAACGTACTCCATAAAGAGAAGCAGACAATTTTGTCTAACCTTGACTACTCAGATTAGCGTGAGGAGGGCAATTATGTCCCATTAAGTCTCTGAACCACTGGGCACCAACACACTGTTCATCATCAGAACTGTCACAGCCCAGCTCCCTACAGATGTGCACTCTGCTCATCGCCCCGTGCAACAGTTCTGCAACCCCACCACGCTCCCGGCAGGTCTCTCCTCGCATCGCCACAGGCACTGCTCTCTGGCACACTGAAGTTCACACCCATGTTAGTGAAAGAGAAAATACAGCAACAGTATTTTTACAACTTCTCTAGCTCCATCTTTTCAGGATTCTGCTGCCCACCATTTAACACCCTGCTTGCTAGCTGTTCTGGGTTACCCTGCTTTTCATCTTTCACCCATGACTGACTTGATTGCCAAGATTCAACTGAGAAAGATCATGACCATAATGAAAATGTAAGTGTTCAGAAACAGGCAGTGAGACTCGAGTCAGTCTTGTTGATAAAATGGCTGAGACCTTCCAGAGCAGTGGCCTGTTCTGAAAAGCCACCGTATCCTCTAAATATGACTGTTTCTTATGCTCCTGCATGCATCTGCCTTCTATTACGGTAGTTCTTATGGGCTTTACCATCTGTCATGTTACTATCCGCTGTAATTTTCAGAAGCATATCCTAGATGGATAGGATATATCTGTGTCAATTCCAGCTAGAAACCAGTGTACATACTATTTAAACAGCTAAAATTTTAGTTTCCAAACTATATAGCACAGTAGTCTGAAACAAATCACAAAGATAGAAAAACAATGTAAGGAGCAAAGAGGGAACTGGTCCTTTGCGATCACGTTACATGAGACCTTTCGCAGACAAACAGAAGTTTTTTCATTGTAAAGGTACATTCATGTCCACCAGTCAGAAAGTCTTTTACTCTCAATATTAACTAGAACTAAAAGTTCAAAAATCCAGCATCATTCTCCTCCCTCCCAGAAGCCAAAAGGCAGACAATCTTTTAGTAAGCTAAGAAATGTTCAGATAATTTTCCATTTGGATCTCACAGTTTGCTGCTGGGATACTGCAACTTAACATCAAATATTGGAACAGCGGGTTCACTCTATAAATCTGTGCTTGGAACAATTTATACTGCAACTTTACACTTACGTGGCGAAGATAAGTGATGCCAAGTTCAAATAATATACCAATGTCTGAAGACAGAGAGTTGGACCTGATAAAACAGTCACCATCAAGCAAGCTGGGTAAAATGCCCGTTACCTAAAACAGAGAAACAGGGAGGGGAGCATGGGGGGAGGGAAAAAAAAAGAAAAGTGAACGTACCTATTAAAAAAACCAACTCTGATTTTTAAAGGCCATCAAACAAATCACTCATTCATGTAAGATCTCAGGCTCAACCCCATTGCACGTAAAACAAGATCAGAGTAGAGAACCAACTTCAGTTGAAACCTTGCTCCCCTTACTCTTTATCTTGCCATGCAACACAGCTATGCTGCCAAGGTACTTCTGTGTGTGCTAACAAGCTATTGAGGAACTTTAGATGTCAAAAAGCACTTAATTCCTTACAAAAACACAGCAACGACTGGGGTAAGATGACAACATTACTGTTGTGAGTGTGGCCCTGCATGGTGCCTGAAACATGGGACCAAGCATGTGCTTTTTAAAATGAAATCAAAGCAAAAGCTCACACGCACAGTGGCTAGTCTCTTCCCTTCTCCACATACGCCGCGTAGCGTCTGCCTGACACTGATTCAAAGCTAACCAGTGCCACCGGCTGTGTCACCAGTCCCTCCTGCTACTTTTCCTTCCCCCCAACTCTTTTCTCCAAAGTGTTTTTGCTAAAACACTCAGTTTAGTTTGAAGTCATGCACTTCAGCAAGTCTTTTCCGCATATTCATTTTGGTTGCAGTACATTTTATTTCAAACACGACTACCAGAAGTAATAGGTGACAGCAAATAAGCAGCTGTAAACAGACAGTTACTTGGCTCTGTCACTTCCTGAGCAAGGTACCTACCCTCGGAGAAAAGGTCCACGTTTGAGGATTTTTAGGTTGCCACGTAGCTCTCACTGTGTGAATGTTACTCAGCACCTGAAGCACGACAGCAGTGAAAAAAACTAAGGCAAGTGTTCCTGGAAAGCTATGCAGCTTTAAGAACATGCAGTACTATCCCCGATTAATCCAACACTGCACACAACAAATGAAATTGCACTTTCTCTTCAATTTTATCAGATGGCTTCAGTTTAAAGGACTAGCAGAAGATGTCCCTGAAGCCACAGAGCACTTTCCAGCCATTCTTGCTTCATATACACCAGTAACAGTCCCCTCGCCCACAGCAGCATTCAGTGCAGCTGAAAGAAAACTAGATCTCAGTGCAGATCGTCAGCACTAGATCCTGTTATAAAAAAAAATTATAAAAAAGCTGCGCTACATATAGGCACAAAGGAACACAAAGGATCAACAGCAAGTGGGGGAGTCTTGGTGTGACCCTGACACAGCTACTCCCAGGCCCATCACAGGAGATCAGCCCAGAAAACACTCATCTCCACAAACCTACAGGAACACGAGGCACAATGGCAGGTGGGGGAACTGAAATTATGGACTCAGAGAAATGGAACTCCCACCCCGGCCCCTCCCAGGGCTGCTGTCAGCCCCAGGGCCTGGGTGTGAGCCCTACTGTGACAAGTCAACCGGAGCAGCTTGCTGGATCACCTTACAGACTGAAAGGGGTCACTGCTTAGGGGTTCGAGGTGCTGGCGGGCAGGGGAAAGGCATTTTGGGACTGCACATGACTTACTACAGGCATGTTCAGGGGAGAAACCAAAGGCAGAAAAAGGGAGGGATCAAGGTGCTTTGTGGAGTAACAAGGGTGGGAAAACAGAGGGATAAGTATGCATGTCTGGCCATGCCCAGCACCTGATCAATGCAGTCTGCCCTGTTTCCTCACTAAACTGCATTTATAACTATTTTTCTGGGTGAATGAGCTCTCTATTCCAAATGCATGTGTGTGTGTGTACGTCTAGGTGCCAGCAACTAGCCAGACCACAGGTTACTGGGAGCCCACACGACTGCAAGCAAGAGAGTGAGGGTGCAGAGAGCGAGCTCAGCAGCTGGGAGGCAGATTTTGTGTGTCTCTGAGCGAGGCAGCTGGAGGAGTTGGCTATCAGAGGAACCAGAACGTGAAAGATCCTGAAAAGATCCACATCTCATCCAGACCTTTTTTGATAGCCAAACAACTTACCCGATTGCCATCAAATAGACAGAGTCGAACGTGTCTACTGAGAACCTGTATACTGAGTCCCGGGAGAGGAATCATTTTACAGCTACATAAAGTTACAATCAGGGATACTCTAGTTGGTCTAGGATAAATCTGAAACACAGACAACAGAAGGAGGATTAAATCTACATGGTCTTCCTACATGTGATAACATTTTGTGTTTATTTCCTGAGATGATCAAGTGTAATGTTCACTTGACCAGATTCCTCTAACCACAAAGCTTGTGCAGTACTAGCAGCAGCACCAAAATTTCTTCACAAGCCTTTAGCTCTCTTCTAAGAAGATTGCTACAGACATTTTAGCGTGACAGATAGAAGGTCCTATCACAGTTTGAGAAGAAAGAAACATTCTAAAAATGGGCAAATGAAGGCATAAACATTAGCCAAAACAAAAGAAGACAAATTAAATCTGTGATTTCACAGTGCCTAGCAGACGTTTATGGTATAAAAATTCAGACTAGTCACCCACGCAGATCTGCTTCACCCCAGACAGGGAAGGAACCCACAGATGTAAGATGAAACATGACTCTCAAAAAATGCCCAACACGACAATTTGTACTGATTTTTTGCCTATTATTAGAGATTATTTTGCCTATTATTATTTGCCTATATTAGAGAGTAGCATGTGATAACATCTACTGCCTAAGGAGTCTGGACAGACGTAGAAATCTATCATCTGTTCCACAGCAATATCCACCCACCAATATGAAATATTGCAGCATTTCACATCTAGAGATCCTGACATTTCTCTCAAGCCAAAAGTATCATAGCTTTCTTACCAGTAATACTCACAGTATTTTTTTCAGAGTTCCATACCAAGTCTTTGAAAGCCAACTGTGATGGAGTAAGTTCAGGCTGTAAAAAGTAGCTTGTTCGAAACTGATTGCCTACAACAAGAATAATTTTAAAACTTTACTTTTTTATGATCTTTATTGCCACAACACCCAAAATTCAGATGTCCATTTGAATATTTGACTGGTCCAAACAAAACCATGGAGATATCTTCTACAAGCACCCTTCAAAAAGGGTACTTTTACTATTCATAAGCATTCTGCAGTATTTCAAGCACAGTAATTTAATTAACAAAAACAACTATTGATCTGAAACAGTTTTAAACAAAAAGACAGGAAATGTATAATATATTTGAAGATTCCAAAAGACCTCTGAGAAAAAGAGAAGATTAAAAAAAAAAAGCATCCTTTTCTGCAACACCCACAGGAAGTATCTCACAAAGAGGAAAATCTTCGAAATCACTAGGAAATATGTCATTGCCACTAGTGGCCAGGATTTCACACAGATAAATCAAAACTTAACTGAAAAAAAAAAAAAAAAAAAGCCTTTTATACATTATTTGATGGGTCAAATATAGCCTGTACAGATTACCCACCTATAATTAAGCAATACTGATTTTAGTCCAGTAGGCTAGTAACCAGAATAAGGAACTCACCACAGACACTTGAGAAATCTGCACTGCAGTTACTGTGAGAAAACCTCACCTTTCTCTAAGAGCTGGAAAAGTGTGGATAGGCGGAATCCTGCAGGAACTGCTCCTGTGGCTGCCAGTACCTCTACTGTGTCATTCTATTAAAAAAAATCAAGAAGCAGGGGGAGAGGCCCGGGGGAGGTGGGGGGGACAGAGACAAAGAAAAAGGAAGTATGTTAGTATTCCTGCTACTTAACAGCTAATTCTATCCTAATTTAGAAGTCTCACACAACAAATTCCAGAGATCCAGGGCATCAGCCACCTCTCCTCACCTGAAGCTAGTTTCACCCACCCTCAGGAGCTTTTTCTCTGTTTGATGTACGAACCCAGCCAGACCCATTTTGTTAAACTTCCCCTCCATTTCCAAGCTGCAGCAGAGCAGTCAGTTACAGAACAAAATCACACCCAGCACAGAACTGGTAAAGTCCTACTGTGGCAGAACAACAAAAGACATCTTATTTGCATTTTCATTTGGACACATGGGCTGGGCTGCAGCCTATTTCTAAAGTATGAGAGAACATTCTTGTAGCATTCCTTGCTAAAAAATATATATATATAAATTGTTATTTAAAACCAATGGCCTGCAATGTGAGAAACAGTGCTTGGTAAAAGGCAAACCTTGTCTACAAAATAATTAACATGATGGTAAATGAAGCTGCTATGTAAGAGATACACCTACCTCTGTGATAGCTGCTCTTACAGCACTCCAGTGAGAATCTGTTCTGGAAGAAAAATAATTATTTCTTATAATATATCATCCTCATGTGGACAAAAATTTGAATAATAAATACCGGTTTGTTTTCATAAAACAGCAGCTTAATAACCATATCTATCTGAGAAACTAATAACAACATATTTCTAGTCACTAAGATGAACTGCTAGACTATCTCATGACCCAGTCATTCTTCGGTTTTATGAAGGGAAAAAAGGCAGACCAAAGCAAAACTCCCCAACAAACCCGCTCAAGTAAAAATGTGCCTGCATACTGAAGAGCGCACTCCTGTACTGAAAAGAAAAATTCAAACAAATACCGTTGTGAGGTATTCTCACTGTAAGAAATGTAAGAAAACTGCCAGATTTAAGGAGGAAGAGTAATTTTATACTTATTTGCTTTCACATCACTCCATTTACCTTTTTTTAATTTCAGTTCCATTTGCTGTTTCATCCACCACTTCTATGTGTTCTTCACTTTGCTCTTGGCTTTCGCCAACTTCACTATGGACCTGTAAATCAGATTCAAAATGGCAAAGGGCTCGATTTCTTCACAGTTCTGTTTTTAAAAATGCTTTCTCCAACCATAGCACATCTGAATAGTTCAGAAGAGGAGATTTTTCTGTCTGTGATGTGTTACTCCAGAGCACTGTAACTGCAGAACATTGCCCTTAGCTCTGCAGCTACAGCAAGGGGTTGGGAGTATTCCTACTAGTAAGCAAGAGAATGCATTTGCAAAGGGATTTTTAAAGAAAAATACATCAGCACCATGAAGTAAAAACCTAGCTACTCAGCATGCTCTTTAGTTGCATTGCGAAAAGCTTCATTCCATCTGATCACTCAAGCCCAGCTGTGCACCCACACTTCAATGTCCACCACCACTGGATATATACGTGCGTAAGTACATAACCTAACATGTGTAAGCAACTCTAAAAAAGAAAATAAAGTTACAAAGCTTTAAGATCCATTTTTCAGAAGGTTCTTCCGTGTAAAATTACAAAATACTCTTACATTTACATGGACTCACATTTCATATAAATTATGAAAAGCCAAAATTAGTTCATAGCAGCTTGGAATCTTTAGAGTTGATCTTCAGTGACAAAGATTATGACTTTCATATTCAAGAAACTTCTCTGCATTTATATGTCACATCTTTACAAGGCACAAAAATACTACTTTTGCTAGCTATATCCATAGATGTATACAGGAACAGTATTATTTCCAAACAACTGGCAAAACACTACTGTGTGTAACCCATGTAAGCGTTATGATCAATCTTACGCAGCCACGTTATCATTAATAGATATAAAATAACAGAGGTGAGACTAGAACAAGATGAGACTAACCGCAAGATAGGTTCTAGGAACGAGGCCTCTCTCCCCTTTCGAGTTTTCGGCTACCCA
Source organism: Microhierax caerulescens (assembly GCA_035590215.1). Taxonomy (NCBI): domain Eukaryota; kingdom Metazoa; phylum Chordata; class Aves; order Falconiformes; family Falconidae; genus Microhierax; species Microhierax caerulescens. The sequence goes on along the minus strand of JAVJGJ010000032.1, from coordinate 1,431,416 downwards.
CCAGCCATCTGCCTTCTTGTCATGTATAAGCAGGACTTCCCCTTTCTTTGCCATTAGAGAGACAGAGAAAAGACAACCAAGTATTTCAAAAGGCTCCAGGCACAATTAAACAAATAATCAAAAGCTTATTTTTCCCTACAACAGAGATCACAAGACTACCGTGACAGACCCTGCCGCTACAGAAGGTGTCAAAAGGATACTGGACTCCAGCAAGCCAACTTTACACCAGGAAAAACCATTTCTCCTGAATCCCACAAGGAACTGGATGAATCCCAAAGAACAGGATTTAATTACAGTTATTGCTTAATACAGAATGATCTGCAGTAAAAAAACTTTCACAGAGACATAGTTACCGTAAATGTGAGATCCCCTTCCTGCTGTGCATTAAAGTTCCCAACTGCAATACATTGTTTAACATTTGGATCATCCAACAACTTATCCTCATCTGCTTCTTCACTGTCTTCCTCCTCACTACTTTCTTCATCTTCACTCTCATCCTCTTCTTCATTCTCATCTTCTGTTTGAGGATCTTTCTGATGTTCCTGATCCCTACACAAAATAAATCAAACTTTTAAAATTATTATTTTAACATATCTTCCTGAAATTGCTGCAAAGCCTTGCAATACAGGCTTCTCTGCAAAGACGTTATCCAGATACAGAATTGTCATTCCTGTGTTTTACTCTCTGTCTTGATCTTAAAAAACTCCAAAATCCCAATGGTGTTTTCTTTCTGAGTGTATAGGCTACACTGCCTCCTCTCCTCTCAACAGCCATATTGTATTTCAGCCATTAACCAACACCTGAAAACTCCAGTGAGTCATTAACAACTGCATCAAGAAAACAAGCCCATAAGACCTGGCTCAGGAGCACTATTTTTTTAAAAACTATGTGTTAAGACAATAAAGAGGATGAATAAAAAATTTTTCAGGGTCCTTTCCAACCATACATCTACAAATCTACAAAAGTACAGATTGTATTTGTTTGTTTAAGCTACTTACACCACGTAACTCGTAGTCACATTATCCTGATCCAAGATGAGAACAAGTTTCTGCAGCTGCTGAGAGAGTTTTAGCAATAGCTTTTCTTCTTCTTCTTTCCTCTGACTGTAATTCCCCACAGGTGCAGGCTCATCAGCCTGAGAAAGAGGAACACATAACTCGTAGTCACATTATCCTGATCCAAGATAAGAACAAGTTTCTGCAGCTGCTGAGAGAGTTTTAGCAATAGCTTTTCTTCTTCTTTCCTCTGACTGTAATTCCCCACAGGTGCAGGCTCATCAGCCTGAGAAAGAGGAACACAACAGATTGCTCAAAGAATCAAAGTTTAAGTAAAACAAGTTAAAGTTGCCCTAGAAAGTTGGTTTTCCAGACATGGCTTACAAACTTGCACCTTCCTGCGTCACTGTTGCTCCCTGTTTAGTGGCAACTTTCTTGCCCTTGCATTCTGCCAAGATGAAATTTCAATCTAAATTTCAAATCTGCATTCCCTGCTTCCAATACAATGCATTGGGTTGATAAACATTATTTTATAACATATTGGGTTGATAAAGATTTTAAGCACAGAACTCATACACAATAAAGCATAAAAATGTGCTAGCAGGGCTAGGCACTGCTCTTGACCCGAGACATCTAAAATCGAAGGAGGCTAGTGTTCTCTAAAAACTCTTAGTGACGTATTTTGGAGAAAACCATTAACAAATTGTCTCCATACTTACTTTTTTCAAAGCATAAAGAGCATTTGTATTCTCGTCCACCAGTTTCTTCAGCTGCATACATCTGCATTGAAAGACAGACAGCGTTTTCTTAAAATTCAGAAATTCAAATCACGCATGCTTACTGAAATGTGTCAGTACAGATACTCCGAACTTCACCCAGCCCTGCGTGCACACAGCCTAACAAATACCAATGTATGCCCGAATGGCAGCTTAGCTGACTGATACCTGTGATGGGCAAATACCCACTTAAAACTACCTCAGCCCTTCGGGACTGGGAAGCAGCTGGCCTGTGGCTTCTGGAAAACAGACGAGTGAGAAGGGGCTGGGAAGAGATCTGTACGATTAGGAGAAAACCGGAAAGGTGCCTAGGGACCCATCTGCTCCTGCTGCTGCGGAGGTGGCGGGAAGGGGGCGAATCTGGCAGGGGCTTTGCTCAGAGCCACAGGAGATGGTCCTTCCCACAACACAGAGTTAAGCTGTGCGATTCCTGGCCACGGAGCGCTTCTAAACAGCGGGGGGGAAGACCGAGGGCAGGGGCTGGGAGCGAGGCCGGGCCCCCGCAGTCCCGGCGGGAGGGGACCCTGCGGCGCCGCCTCACCTCTGCCGAAGGGCCTCCCGCCGCCCGGGGGCCGGGGCTGCGCTCTCCGCCCGCAGCGCCTGCACCTGCAACACAGAACGGGCACCGTCAGCCGCCGGCTCGGCTCGGCTCGGCTCGGCCCAGCTCCCCGCCCGCCGCGGTACCTGCGCCTGCAGCTCCCGGCGCCGCCGCTGCACCCGCTGCAGCGGGCCCCGCTCCCGCCGCCCCGACATGGCCGCCAGGCAACGCGCGCGGCGGCGGCGCGAGA